>QNGE01003546.1:0-55827 GCA_008508345.1 Paragonimus westermani
AAAAATTATAAAGTACAAAATGCTGTACAGAACGCTACAGTACTCCTATCTCGTGATCGATCCAGTGCATCACTTCAGGGACTTACAACATACGTAAGCGCAATACAGGCCTTCCAGGTTTTATAAATCGCTGTATTGATGACTCTTTCTAGCCAAAGGTGCCACTGTGATATGATTCAACTTTGTGTACACAAGTTTCAATTTGTTCAAGCCACCTGCCGTGTCACTGAATTTTTTATGCGCGACGACATTCTGGATCTCAAAATCCCATCGCATGAAATCTACAGACATCAGGCTTACCATTAAGGTGGTGGTGGAAGGTATTTGTTCAAATTTTTACAGAGACAAGATCGCCAGATTTGCCGAAGATACAAGTCGAATCCAAATCACGAAACGGTAGCTGTATCGCGATTGACCAAAATAGGGTGTGTTGATTCAGTTTGTTCTCAGTAATTTCGCTGACCCCAGTGAAACCCACTCTCATATTGATACCTCTGTCCACACGCAAGCAATAGATGTGGCATGGTATCAAGGTCCACTCAACACGTGAGCAACTCCCCACTAGGTCCCGGAACCGTCACTCTCACCTTCTCCGTAACAACAACAACATTCTTATAAAACCCAACGTGTCCTAGTTGAATTTCCCCCATAACAAAGGCAACAAGACGAAAACAAACCAAATAAACAAATGTTCCATCGAAGTAACACAAGTGCCGATGTGAACAGAAACACGGACTTACCAAATTTCTATCTTCTGACAAAAAAATCAATAAGCACCAGAGTGCGTTTGGGGATTATCAAAAATGGTTTGGTGATATTGGCAGACCAGAAATACCGAGAAATTTTGGATCCTTATGTGCTACAGTTAACGAATATTCAACAAAGTCTGTCATCGCAAAACCGATAAGTTGGCCATTCTGATTGGGATTGACTCACGTCTGCTTGAAGCTCACGTGTGATACCATTGCTTTCACATTGGAGTTCAGTAAAGAATAGTGTAACGCAGATTACAACGGTTGGTGGAGGCAGCCACCAAGGTAATCGAGGCTAGAATTTGTTTCTGTGGATTTGGTGATAAATATAACCGTAGTGCAATTATCTCTCTCCCTAACGCGAGCCCTTTGGGATGACATCAAGTTACTAGTACGATAGATTCGGGTACTCAGCTCCGGAATGAACTTGTTAAGGTATCTTTTTTCAAATAGCATGTTAGCATTTACCTATTGTTTAACTTGATAGGTTTCTAGCTCTCCTCCCTTGAAGCACCACGACTACTGACATTTTCGATGATGAACTATGACGTTATATCAGTTATGGTCTCGCAACTGTGAAATAGTGGACTCGTTCCTTAAAGCCAATCATTGCACGATCATTCTGTCCATTTTTTTCAATCTTATGCACCGTGGAGTAAAGTTTTTTCGTCACCAGTTAACAGTTTACACACAAACGGTTATTTTGATAGAGTTTTCACACAGCCATTCACGATGCCCTCTGAATGACACTGTGTTCCCAAATAAACGCCAATTTAAACAACGGGCTATTACTGGATATTGTTGTTGATGTCAATCCAGGATTATCAGCGGATTCTAGTGTATCTTATTCCAACAATGTTCTCTGGAAGAATCAGTCAGGCGTATGTAAGAGAGTAGTCCTGGGAACTCCTAAAACACGGAAACTGAAATTCAGATTGGTTCCCTAGAATAGTTTTACGGGTGAGACTGCCATTGTTTTAAGGGCTGATCAATCATCCGACTCCAACAGGTGCGCTTATCATATGGTCATCTGAGTATCCATAAAATGAGAAAAGATAGTCATATTCCGACTGCTGACTGTCACCAATGCTCGATCACATAAACCCTGATCTATCCTCTCAGAACAAGTTCACGTTGTCACCACACAATACCGCGTACAATCAAACGAACCCACTACAACGAACAGCGATTGCACAACTGTTCTCAAATATGCGGTAGGTCTTCAGTGCATTTCTGACTAACTTTGGTAACTAATTCAATTTTTTGAAAAATACGTCGTAGTTAACTGTCATGATAATGAAGTACACATTGAAACCCTGTTTGCCAGTTTGCTGAGTTGGGTCGGTATTTCAAAATGCGATTGCTCAATTCTTAGTACTCAAAAACTCTAATGAGAAAACCAAATAGTTGGGCAAGTTGTTCAATGCATCAAACACAGTTCGAACCTCTGCTGGACATTTAAATTTCTGACTACTGTTCAATCCACCTATCAACTGCTACTTACATTGTCACGCCTTTCTCCAAACACTGACGTCATCTAAGCTACAGTAATCCTTCGGGTTGTTTTTGACAATAAGATGTTGATTGGAAGTTAACCTTCAGGTTACAACTTGGTGCAACATTTACTAATAACCAAATCATTCATAAATTGTTCCACATCCAAAGTGAGCGGCTGCAGCGAACAATGTCCCAGTCGGAAGTCACCTCTGACCAACTGCTAGAAACTGTTAGGTCACATTGAACACCACTCACAGCCGTTGCATTCAGATAAGGCTTTTGGCCGGCCTACCTCGTAAAGGAACACTTGACTCGAGTTCCGCTCTTTATCCAAGGCGGAATTTGCATTCCGACTTTCGTGTCTGTGAGGCTAGCTTTTTAACCACACCGCCAGTAACCTCGCATGAGCAAATGTTCGTATCCGAACTCTCAAACATAATATTTTGCTAATGAAATCCGATCTGCTCGATCATTTCGAAACAGAATTGCTATGTTTAATCCAGTCGATAACCTCGTGATCAGGACTTCTCAAATAGTCTGAAGTTTCTGTCTTCATTGACCAGAGTGAGCGTGGTTCGAACCGCTGACGGAAAACCATATCATATTTTTCTTAGTAACTCCGTGAAGAGGTTGACAACTGGTAAAAACGAAATCTATAGAAAACAGGACGCAAATAACCGGGGGAAGTAAGACGGTCCATGGATTTGTAACTGCTTCTCATACACCTTTTAAACAAAGCGGAAACTGTAGCCGGGTCCGTTATTTAGTACATTGGTTGATCTAACAGACGCGCTTCTCTGATAACAACATTACAGAGATGCAACAGTGAGATGTCTATGTGAAAAATAAGCTATCACCTCATGTTCAACCAGTACTAATGTATACCTTTGCCCACAGTAGTTGCACGCAAATTAATTTGGTTGGGGAAGTATGGTAATTTTAAAACTAATCAAGGGAAATCACGCAGTCTGCTCACAAGTGATACTGCTGTACAGCTCATCGACACCAAACATTACGTAGATGCAGCCAAAGTCTTCCCATTGACCGATAAGTCTGTCGTCGGGCAGTTAGCCTGTTTTGGCGATCAGTGAATTTCTCACAAACACATTGTGCTACCCTAACCTGTACTCTCACAAGGATTTCATTCCGGCCCCGTCGAATTCCGTTGTTGCAAGTTAGTCAGAACTAATCTGGTTTCAAATTAACATTTGGCCATGGGCTTGTGTGCGATCCAGTCCAAACCAGTTGCACCGATACGGGGGGTCATATTTGGTATGGTAGTTTATCCATTAATTAGCACAGTATACTTTTTGTTTCATGGTAAGTTTGGATGGAAACTCTGTCACTCTACTGACAGTAGAAAGAGGTAGCGAACACAATCGTTTTTCATATGGGTACTTCAGTGTCCGTAGCTCAAGGTCACTTCGTCTAACAGTTTTGAACATCGCACCACATCTAATAACCGTAGACAAACTGAATCGAATGAAGCGAATCTACTGAGTGATCTGTATGATTCATAGTTTCTTATGAATACACACTTACACTGAACCTGAATAAAGTTTGATCGAAGCGCGGCGTTTGTTCTAATCTCTTCTGGAAGGCCTCTCAGCACTAACTGTCTAAGAAGTTAGTAGCCTCAGAGTTGTGTGGTGTAGTTGGGAAACAACTAACATTTTCGGTTGCAACGCCTAATATTTGTACTCACTGCACTGTTTAGTGAATGTAATAGTTTAACCAGGCAGAAGTGGGCATCCCCATCACGCTTGAATATGTTCAGTCTCTTGATGTTTATGGTTAAAAAAACCCAGCATAGTCATCCGAAGAATGGTGTGAGGAACAAGCTCGTTTACGGTTATTCATCATCAGGCCAATTATATAACATTGATATGAAACAGAGTTGTCAGGGTGAGGCTTTCAAAAACATGTGGCGAGTTTGTGTGATGTCAGACGCGTCATACGGAGAAAACGTTTTTGTTAGGACTACGTTACAATTATGACGCAACTGGAATCATTTCGCTTTGATCGGTCGTGATTTGGGTGGTTGGCTATGGCAAATTCAACGCTTGAACAAAGCACTTCTGTGCGCACAAGGGTGGATTATTCAGTCGAATTTCGATCGCTTCAGCTGTGGCCAAATTTCGGCATCTGACTGCTTTTGATTGAACGCCGTTGACTCTGTAAATCGGACAAATAGAGGAGGCCAGGTTGATAGTATGTTTTGTATCAACATGGTGTGTAACAATTGCGCTGGTAATCGTCTCGGTGACTCCGCTATTAATTCAGGTTAGATGATGCTTACGGATGCGTTCAGATAAACGCCTGATCGTGAGACCCACGTGACTAGTTCCACAGGAAAAAGGAAGTGAGTATACACAAAAAGGAGCCGCAGAAACGGGCACTTTATTCTTTAACCTTAAACACAGGGCTGGAGTAGGGTTGAAACAAACACGTAGGTTGGCAGCACCGAATGTTCTCTTGATAGCACTGTTAAGTCTCCTGATGATTGTTTCGGCAAGTGTATCCCCCCCCTTCGAATGTTAGTGAAACAAATGCTACCTTCTTTTCCACTAAGGTCATGTTATCTTGTTTCTCGCGACGTTCCATAATCTTGTGTACAAAACGTTTTGGACAGCCATTTTGTAAGAACAGTGTGCATAGAAATGTTAGTTCATCGGAGTACATATTCGCATGGCTCTGTTGGTCATGCAGTTTATGAGATTTCTCTTCTGCTTTAGAGGAACAAAACTGCTGAAATGGATATGCTGCCCATTCCAGGTCTCTTTCCTATAGATTTTACGTTGAAACTATCCATCAGTACCTCGCTGGACGAGTAAGTCCAGGAAGGCCAATTGATCTTTGCGTTCAGCTACTAATGTAAGTGTTACGTTCGCGTGGTTCGAGACGAAAATGGCTAGGATGTCGGTTGGGTTAGCGTTTTCGCTAACTATGCAAATGATATCATCCACATATCGCTTATGAAAACGAAATCCATGAGTGGCTTCTTCTAACCGGCAATCCTCAAACTTCGCCATGATGATGTCTGCAAACAAAGGCTCCAATGGGGATCCCATCACCACACCATCTACTTGTCGACAAAGTTCCCCATTGAATTTAAACTGTATGTCATGATTACAAAAGTGCAATAGCTGTTTGAGTTCTGGTGAGGGTTTACGGACATCTGGGTTGTTAACCACAGTATAACCACACAAACATTCTATCGTCTCTTTCAGGGAAACGTTCGCAAACAAAGACGATAGGTTCAGAGAAAGCATTTGTTGACCGGTTAGGTTTAGCTCGCCAATTGTATTAATGAATTTAAATGAGTCTCGTAGGCTATGTTTGGACGGCTTCTGCCTGACGGGATCAGAGAGATATGATAACTATTTAGCCAGTGAGTGGTATGATGAGTTGCACATGTTTAAAATAGATCAAAGAGGTATCCCCGCTTTGTGGACTTTCGGCAACTCTGTTTCATGTAAATGTTATGTAACTGGCCTGACGACGAATAACCGAAAACGAGATTGTTCATTACACCATTTTTCTTGACGATTAATTATTTACCTTTGAGAGTCACTTAGTCTACACTTGTGCACACTTTTTACCATAGTTTTCTGTATTTTATCACGTTGTTCTGGAACTGCCTGCTCACTGATGCACACGTAAATTCATACCCCACTCAAATCGAGTTTAGTTCCTCTTCATAAAATGCGTAGACCATCACAAGCGGTTTCCTCTGAGTTTCACCTTCTATGCATCGGCTTTGGTCAACGTGACAGACCGATACGAATCGGATGCTGCCAACCATGTGGTTGCTAATTCTGTTGTTTGGTCTCACATCGTCCATTGACCTTCACTATATAGACCAGTGGGCTGCGGTGTGTACCTGATGAGATGCGATGAAATGTGTTCGGGAGATACAATTTACATGAAGCTGTATCTCACTAGTGTGTTCGCATCAGACTGTTGTTGATTCCTAGTGAAAGTTCCGTAGAGAATTATGTACCACTTGCCTCTAGATAATGTCCACCCCATTTGTTTTTTCTCCAAAAAGCTGCGGGCCTCCAGCAAGCCCATCGTTGCAGGTGTCCCTGGGGTTTCTTTGTTGTGGCATACACTGCCGGTATCGTAAATTTTCGTAACGGACTTTCCCGGACCTATTCATGCCCTTTTTGTGACTCCAATTGAACTGCGGTTGCATACTGAAACACGTAATCCGGTCTATGAGATCTATTGATAAACATGGAGATCATGATAGGTGGACCCCATGAGTTGATCAGACGAAACGATACCAAATAGCACCCT
This sequence comes from Paragonimus westermani, assembly GCA_008508345.1. Lineage (NCBI taxonomy): Eukaryota > Metazoa > Platyhelminthes > Trematoda > Plagiorchiida > Troglotrematidae > Paragonimus > Paragonimus westermani. Next base: position 6,552 of record QNGE01003546.1, read on the forward strand.
CGTTGCTGAACCCATCGATCATCAAGATGACAGTTGCTGTGTAAACATTGTTGGCATATCACTGAGCGCCTGGAATGACAGAGAATCCGTGAACACCGTCGGCAATTACTTGTCGGTGTCTCATTGAGGGTGCTACCAAACATGGGTAACCCCGATCAGATGAATGACTGCTACAGAACACGTGCTGACAACCTACATCAACGTGGGTAGAGTAACAATGAGATTGAGAGTGGATAATAGTCATACTTACCTGAACCATCATGCTTGCGTAAACCCTTATCCCTTCATTAATGCGACGTCGAATTTTTTTTCCCGCGATTCCGGAAACCACTAACATAAGTGCTGTAAGTTACATTCTTGGCTCCACCTGTAAGTTCAGCAAAACCGGTGACTGGAGTGGAGGAAAATAATTTGGACGACACCGCCAACCAAATGAAATAAATACACAATCAAAAGATTGTTGGCGGCTGCCGTGGGTTCCGCTAGCCCGGTGTTCCTTATATCACAGCGCACAGCAAAGAAGTCGTAATTCATACCATCATGCAGAAAAACGTCCGGTGTATCACTTGATCAAGATATTTGGTTATAGGAAGGTCGTTAACTGAATGCACGTCAACTGATGGAGGTGGTTCTGTGAACATTCAACCCTTATGAAACTCGCGGTTTTTGCATGTGATAACGTTCTGTCCCGAAAACACGGAGGTTCCGAGGCCATCAGGGCAAGGCTTCCACCAAATACTGAGTTAGACGATATCGAATTTGCAGACGACATTAGTTTACTCAGTTTATATGCAAACAACATGCAGACCATGACGAAAATTTCATTAATGTGGACTAATCTGTGTGACGCATACTTCGCGCCTTCTAAGGGTAAATTGTTGCTGAAGGATTGATTTGGATTTGACCAAGTCCTTATTGCTAAAAACAGGCGGCTTCAGGTTGTCGATCTGTTTGCCTAGCTTCTTAGTGTAAAATGGTCAGCCTGACCACCCAGAGTACAGACCCCCACAAAACTGTGCCCAATTAGGGTCATTTTCAATTAGCCATAGCATAAGTACCCTTAGACACACGTCTGAGTACTTTTCTACGATTCTCGATGCTGGTTGAACTTCACGCCTGTTTCTTGCACAGAGGATTCCGTCAGTCTAGTTGGTGTTGCTTTGAGAACATATCGTACAGCAGAAACTATAAAAAAGGAAGGTCCAAAACGTTAATCCAAACATCCTATCTTGCTGTCCAATAATTCCGTATGAGCTTCCGCCCAATCTCCATTGTCTTGCCACAATTCAAGTACAAACTCCTCTGTTCTACAGCCAAGTTTTGTATGAATTTTGTTTGGTTGTGTCCAACATCATACACTGGTAGTACTACAAGATAAACACCTGATGGGCTACGTGAACATCAGCTTGCATGGTTGAACAGCACTGGAATGAAAACTGTTTTCAGCGTTACTGCTGCTCGCTTGACCAGCTTTAAACATTCTGTCAGTAAGAAAAGTGCGTTTCAGATCGCCCACCGAGCGCCCAGAAATTTGACTAAAATGAGGTTCCGAATGCTGACCTTTGTCAAGAGCATTAGTGTCTAACTGCACGATCCTGACCTCTGCAATCTGAAACAGCTCGTGAGGCCACTCAACTTCGCCCGGCCCACAATCAGTCAAACTCACAAGTGGGAACGATGATTACGCAGCTGTTGGCAAACACGCAATCGTAATCGTGTTTTTTTAGACATGTCAACCGAACCCAGAAAATAATTCGTCTGCCACGCTGTTGTTCTCATTACTTCAGCTGTTTTCGAACAAACGTTTGGGAAATGGTGTGTTTTTCCGTTTTACGAAGATATCATCATGCATATGACGGCTTTAAATCACACAAGGTTTTTCTCAAATTGTCTGCCGTTTTCGTGGAATTAATGAAATACATTACAATCATAATATTACCTAACGTTATTCGTCAGCATTCCCATGTATCTCCACTCCTGCTAATAAGTTGATTCTATCTCGGTGGGTTAAAGCATGCACCAAACGATCGATGTAGACAGTCTCCATAATTCTGTAGAGGAAACAACAAAGTTGGTAATTTATGCAAGAAAAGACTTCCCTTGGGATACCAGCAGTTTCAAAAGTGTGAAAACCGCCATTACCGATTAGGTGACTTGGATTAAGTAACGATTAGAAAATTTTCCATATCTCTTCCAATATAAGATATCACGATACCAATTTTGCGTGTCTCGATATCAATCTAAAATGTCCCAAGGGGTTTCGCTGGGTTTCAGCTGCGGACGAGGTCGCACAGCTAATATGTGCATAGATAGGCTGACCCACTGATTGGTCGGCTCTTACGGAGTGAGTGAACACGTATCCGCCGGGTGTAGGATGTAAACGAAACAAGCTCGAGTGAACTCGGTTGCCAAACTGATGGGGAAAAGGGAACGGGTGCGTGATAATTACTGGGAACGTGGATGTGCGTATTCGGCATAGAACACACGCGGATATCATCTCTGACAAATCGGTCTTTTGCCAGTAGGTACATGAGCGACCCACTCAGATTGACATAGACTTCGGTCTTTTTCATCGTCCGAACGGCTGAGTAGAGTTAGCTAGCGGCCTGAATGCACCGCTGTAACAGTAAACATTCCAGCCGGAACGAGGTAAACACGCATTTCAGGTCAAATAGCTCGGCCCCATCGTCCTCGTGTTTGGGCCACCGCGATCCATGATTGATAACACCTTGCTATTCACACACCGATCCAGTGCTTGGAAAGGAATGCTGGGAAACTGGGAACTAGCATGCGCTGGTGAGCGCAAATGGACAAAGTAAAAACACGATATTTCCCTAATGGATGGTGCTTTCATGATAAGTTTTCCACCAGACGATAGGTAGTAAAATACTACGTTAATGACCAGCATAAATTTTCAAATGACTAGAAAGGGGGTTTAAACCAGCAATTTTCTCATAGAATCTGAAGTAGGTCATGCTGTATTTTCAGATTGACCACGCCACTTGTGGACTTTAACATGACAATTTATAGCCATGCTAACACAATTTTAGGCATCGTTCGCCATGTCTCAGTTTTGTGTCCTTGTTATTGAGTCGTGTTGTCCCACCCCCTGTCAACGTGTCGTATTTGACCATGCTATTCATATATGGGTGCTTTGATGAAGAGAAATGGTTGTGTTACTGAGATCGATTTGGGTAGCTCGTTCAAAAATGTTGTGCAGATTGAGATGAGTTGTTCTCTGGAAACCTAGATTGTGCTGAAAAATGCCATGCATAGATTAGACTGGATTAAATATGCTAGAACCAGATCACACTTGTGAACCGTGACTAACAGGACGATCTGTCACTTTTGGGGAAACAGCTACCGATGCTGAGACTTTTGTTGTACACTACAGATGAAACACGCAGCACATAGAAATTAATGAATGCTACTAGCTAGAACTTGTTACATCTTCTTAATGTACACTCGTCGGTACCGTTTACGGCGTTATACGAGACAGTCTATACACTTTGTGCGATAAATATTTGGCCTTCATTCTTAATGGCTTTTTTAATTATTACGTCTGATTAACGAGCATCTCTGATCAATGTGACCTGAAGGCACTGACCGCACCCCTACACTATGACCCGTCTAGATAAGCTTGGGTACTAGGAGTGATTGACTAAATATGGAACTTTTTCAATCAGTAAGTCACAACAGAAACTGCTCACTGGATACACACCATCTATCCGGTTCGTTTCATCTGTTAAGGGAACGAACTAGCCAAACAGAGCTAATTAGTTTTAACCTTTTTCGATTGTCCACCCTATCGATCTGTTCTGTAAGGGTTCTTGCGAATCAGGTTACAAACCTCACACATGTAACTGACATTAAACTTCATCCCAGGAACATATACAGCTTTGATATTTCTGTTGTTCAAACCTATGAATTTGAGCACATTGCATATTCGACCAACCTAGCCGGGGTGTAAAAATTGTTATTGTTTGCTAATTGGCGCTGATTGGCCACGTGATCAAGGATAAGTGCCACCTATTCGTCAATCCACCATATCTCATTTGCTCTTAAACGTGACCTGCATTCGTTTATTTCACTGTCCACTAAATTTGGTCTTACTCGGTATTGGTATACAAAAGGGGAAATTGACTTATTTCAGAGCAAATTCATGCTGACTACCAGCTTTTTGTTCAGTTGTGCATACGGTTTGAGCATCCAGTGAGTGGTCTTCGACTAGGAGAACTCGACATGTTAGTTTGACTTGTTGTATTCTAGTATTATGGTTTATCACAAGTGAATGGTGTCTGACACATTGGATGAAGTGTTCTTTCGGAAGTCCATCTTACGTGATCCACATTTGCTGAGAAATATCAGCATTTGCTCTCTGTATATTCCTGGTGTGATCAGCTAGAAAGTCTGCAAAAGTGTCACATAAAGTGTGCAACGCCTTTACTCGAGCCAAATTTAATCGGTACGCAAATGTACCGACATGTCATTTAACGATCTGGCTTCCACCCATACACATTTCATCGTGCAGTTGTATGGCTTTATCTCTCATTGTCCATTGGTTCTGCCACCCTACTGCGGACATAAGTCCGCAGACATCCACCTTTTAGTTTGTAACAAATACCTGTATAAAAATGAGTAACAGTGGTGCGCGAAGTCGCTTACTGTCATAATTAATGTCATAAGAATGTTCGGTCACACTTCATTTTAACCTTATTCGCAGCAAAAACTTCAGCTCTTGTTTGATGCCCATGAAAACACTAATGAATGAGAGGTTATTGCCGTTGCTTTGGGTGTTCACCCACGCAATGCAAACGGATTTTCCACAGAGATCGCAACAAAATGCATGGGTAACACGATGGACATAAACGGAAACTTCTGTGTTGTGCAGAGGTTGATCACTTAACAGAGTGGATGTGTGAAGACCTTTCTGTCAGTATCGGTTTCCTGAAACTGCTGGTGAAGGCTGAATACCAGAAAAAAGAATGTCGTAGCAGCACTGACATCTGCTTGAACGGGAGCTTGATAACGGTCAAAAAGTCACACTTAATCATCGAGATAATAAATATCGAGCTGAATAAAGTTAGGGGAAAATCGTTTGTTCAAAACCGTATGCTGGAAGGTGTACAATTTTTACCTATTAAAGTTGTGGGAATTTTAAACCAGAGGTAGGCCACTGAGACAGGTTTTCTGCAACAATTCACACTGAAACCCACCGACGCCGCTGATGAGCATAAGTCTGTATTACTTCCGGGTAGTAAACAGATGAGTAACTGAGTTCAAATATGAAACTTCAAGGTTCGTATGGCAGTTCTGTTCCCTGGCTGGTGTAGCAGTTGCTGAATAATGAAATACTGTTTCTGCTCTAAGTTCTAACGCAGTCAGAGCTCAAGTTTTTCAAAATTTATCTAGTATAGAATAGCGAGTGAGTGTGTGCGCCCTATAAAAAGAACAACCTCCTATTGATCTTTTCTGGACAGGTCTGTCAGCATAACCAGGCTCACTCATAACAATTTTAACGTTTGTTGATCTCGAAACCAATCAATTAGGTGAAATGCTGCTCAAAATACGAAACTTTTTGTTGAACCCACCCCTCCTTGTCGAATCATCAGACTTTCACAATTCAAGCAATCTACTGGCAACTTCTGAACTGGATGGTTAAACTGGATTATTTTAAAAACTCTGAAGGTTACCGGTTAACATCCAGTTCAGTAATCAGTGAGTATCACCGTGGTATAGGAAAGCAACCTTTGATCAAACTACCCATACTCGTCTTTGCACAGTTGAGGAGAACAGCTGATTCATTCAGAGTAATCTCTTCGAAGGGGAGGATGCCGTAACTCAGTTCAGGCATTTGTAAAAGTCTCTATGAGCCCCTGTGAGCTATAACCGAACATTTCGGAGATACATAGCTCTTAATTGTCCAGCACTTGTCGGCAGGTCATATTCTGTAAAGCTCCTTTCTACAACCTGCACTTTTATCCAGTCCCTACAAAATGTATGCAGAAGCATAACACCACTATATCGATAACAGAAACAAGTTTAACTCCATCTACACTCCCTGTCACAGGTCAACCGTGTAACACAGTCAATTCTAGAAAATGATGTTTTTGTTTAATCATTTACAGACTGGTTTTCAACCCATCCGTAAGCACACATGTAGCTTTTATTCGTCCTCCGGTTAGCAGGTCGTACGTTCTACTAACCCACAAACAATGTCTAATCGAAGTGGACACCCTGCGACATATTACAACTCACATTCAGAGCTTGCCCTTTCGAAATACAGCACTAGACCGGAACTTTATTCTGACTGGGGGTAATTCTGACCTCGACCTGCAGGTGAATGTCGATCCACGTGGTTGTGAAGTTAGCCCATTGACTACCACATTGGTTGTGCATCCCTGGGAGCGACCATACTATTCGTGTGTAAACATTCAACCACAGTCGCTTTTCAGGGACGCTCAGATTGTCCGGTGGACTCAATTGGAGACATTTTCTGTCCTATCGACATCCCATTACATTATGAGTGCCCGATCACTCAAGAGCGAGCAAAAACATTGATAAGTAGATCGAATGAAATTTGTCTGCAACCTAACTGGAATTTTCTCATCGATTTGAAGTGGTAGGATAGTTACTATGTCACCTCTCAAAACAGTCGAATAACGTGAACATTTTGCTGTCTTTCTCATAACGGAACAAATTCTAGAAATTTTTACACGATTCGAATAGGCCCATAGATTAATTAGAGTTCATGGGTGTTTTGGGCGGACAGTCTGTTTCCGGTTATTCATCACTCGGCCAACTACATCACGTTTCACACCATCATGGTTGTTAAGCGAGTGAAATCAGGAGCAATTACTCACACAACTACATCAAATGGTTGTGAACTAGAGGACATCTGGGTGACAAAATTGATCTCCGGAGTTGTCAAGTCAGTAACGGGGAGCCATGGTAGCCATAGGGCCTGAACAGATTTTTTCTGAACGCACAACTATGGATTACACAACCGAATTCCGATCGCCTCCGTCGTGGCCAGCGTATGAAATTTGACTCCTCTGGATTGACGACTGGGCAAGCGGCAAATGGGCTGAAAGCCAATTCCGGTGAGACTTGGTGCCCTGAATCAACAAGATGCGCCAGAATGACACTCGAAATGGACTTCATCTCTTCATTAATCAACCATATGGGGTGGTGCTCATGTAACCTCTGAGAGAGGCGCCTGGTTGTGCGACCGATGTACCTTGCTCCACAGGAGCATGTGAAAGAGTAAACACAAAGGGAGGTCACATATTTAGGCAATGCAACTTTCAGTTTTACGTGGACTACCGAGTTGAATCTGAACGATAATCGCAGTCGCACCGCACTGTAGGTCTTATCAATTGCGTTAATTGTTCTACCAGTAATCTGTTCAGCCAACACCTCGCCACTGTAGACCAGCGTCGTGTAAAACTTCTTTTCCGCATATTAGAGCCTAACTTTCGGTTCTATCAGTTCCCTATGTCTATCCACAAAGTTTACAGGATAGGCGTTCTGTGTGAATATCCGCCTTAAAAACACCATTTCTGCTTCAATCATCATCAGTGTTAAACTGAGCACACGGTTTTCCTTCCGTCCGAGGGATACGTAACTGAGAAATTGAATATACTGGCCGTTCCAAGTTCCTCACCTTTCGGTCGCTTGACAACCGCGGTGATATAAAATGTTATTTATTTGGCCCGATGGTGAATAACCAAAAAGAGACTGTCTGCCAAAACACCTTTGACTTCTAATGGTGACACCGTCACAGTGTCAATATGTTGTTTGCTTGTGATGACCGCGGTTGTCGCAGAGACCAGTTCGGTGATTGCTGTATCCGACACGTTATCCTCCGATTCTATACAATTCTATTTGGGAGGATAAAAGAACGCGCAGCAAATTGTTTGAAGTACCATGTATAAGAATCACCAAACCCATAATCCGTACAGCTTATTAATACCAGCTGCAATCACTACAGAAAAGCTATGGAGAGTTAAAATACATCGCAGTAGCAGTGAAAACACATTGTCAAAAAGATTTTAGCGAACGAACATTTTTCTCAGTCGAGATAAGCTTTCAAATGTGACTATTGCTCATTGGTGTGGGAGTTCATTGAATTGCTTGCATCGTGCCACATTTGTCCGATACTCAAATAAGTGAAGGGCAAGAATTATGACAAGAAAAAAGAACAACGTGTATCTTCCGTGTGGAACAATTTAGACTATTTTTGGCTGGAGGTTGGAATCAACAAGCAAGGCGGACATCAAATTTAGCAGTTGTTCGGAAAGTGCCGCTTCAGTCGCAGTAACAAGTTTCTCTTCAACTGTAGACGTTCCAGCCATTGTATGTCTGTCGTCGGATCGTACATCTCGCTGCCATTGGCCTCCTCGTGTTCCTCTCCGGGCAATTCTTTCGACATCGCGTTATTTGATAGGCTATGAGAGGAAGTGTTGACGGTTGGTTGGGTTGTTGCGGTTTCGGTAGTCGTCGCTGCGGACTTTTTTGGAACAGTGAGAAGAAAGAGGGTATGAATAAGAATAGCTACTACTTACATTACAGTAGCTAACCTTAGGTGAGTCTTACTGTACACTTTTTTCAGGCATTATGCACGAAACACTTTATCCCAGTTGTAGTTTGTGTGAGGATGAGAGTAGGGTTGATTTATTCATATACTCCGTCTCAGAATACTCACCAACAATCCCAGTTTGCTACAAAAGCCATGCAGTTTATGAACAAAGTGCGAGTTGCACGCATACTATCGAAAAACAACCATCTGACTCCCAATAACAACCACTTATAGAGGGATCAGAGTTGAGCTGATTATCTCACGAATAGGCCTTCTACTGACAAATTAGACAATTTAGAACAGCATAATGACCGAACCTTAATGTGCATCGGGAAAATAACACGAATGTGTCGGGTCAATCAGTTACGTGTGCAATGACTACTTTTAAAGTGTCTGTATGCTGAACCATTTTTAGTGATCTTATATTGATTTGGGTTGATCGACAACCGTGAGTCAGTGTTACCGATTGATAGTAGCAGGTGCATCTCACAAGTGGATTTAAAGACAGCTTTCTGAAAAGCTCGTTCGAATCAGAAAACTCTGATTCCGTGCAGATCAAAAGGTTTGTCATTCAACTTATCAGTCACAAAAATTCAGTTCTCAAGAGTTGTTTTCACAGCAGTCTACTCGTCGGATTATTTGTGAAACGTCATGTGACAGCTGGACAAGAGTGGGGACTTCGGTTCAACTGTATGGTCCGCAATTTCTTCGAGTGCCTTGCAAATACAGCTGATGAAGAGCAAGCTGCTTAAAGAGTCTTGTGATTCCTGTAATTGGTCCACAAGTCTACCTGTTCCAGGTATATGTTCATAATGCTGTGGCACACGAGAATAAATTGACCAAACAATTGTAGCAAGTAAGATGAAATTGACATGAGTGATACTGGCACAAATACACGTAAATTTTAGTAGACATTTGATTAAATATAGAAAATTTTCATCTTTATTCTAATATGAGTTTCATCACCTTATGACCGGTAGAAGCACTTAAATTCAGCTTGTTCCCAGACTTGTGTACAACAGAGTCAATAATACGTAAAACAGTGTTCAAATGATCAATACAATTAAGAACCATGTAACGATAACCTTCGTCTTACCAACAAATTATGCTTCCCCCTATTGAAATACGGTAAACCAGCGTTGATAGTACCGCACAATTTTTGTCTTCTGGAAATCAATAGGGATAGCTACATACTATCCACATCAATGGTTTAATTCGTGTGTCTTCCAATTCGACGGTTCGGCATGGAGTTTGAAAAAAATGCACTAACTGAAGCATCCACATTGAATCAAAAGCTGTCAGGTAACTACAGGTTTTAGTACCCTTAGCCAACATATACCATGTAACTGCGAACCTGTGGATGCTTGTGAAAACGAAGGCAAATGTATGTGATCGTCTACCAGTTATCGTACTGGGTTTACTTGGCGGCATTCACGAGTACACATCGAAAGCAAGTTACCACCTTTTTAATACTCTGAATCATTTACGGACTCAAATGGTTCAATTTGCTACGCAACTTATGTTGCCCTCAAACAGGCTGCTAACTACTGACCTTCGTTCTAACCAACTAACTTGTCGGCTGAATTGTTCTACAATGATTTTCCTCCATTCGCTTCCCTGTTCCAAGTTAACGTCTTTAACACTACGGTCGACTTGTGTCTTTCACTTTACCGAAATTCGTGAAGGCTACAGAACTTCTCCAGTTACTTATAATAATCTGACCTCCGGAAAATCAAGTTGCACATCACCTTCTAAGTCAGTTTGTTTGACTGATGTGGTGTATGTCCACAGCCGTCTACTTACAGATGGTTCATATTAGCTATGACTGCCTGTGACCAATTTTATCGCAACCGGAGTGTAACCCTCTTGTAAACTACATACCAAATTATCAGCTTAGGATGTACGAGAGCACGGTAAGCTCATGATGGCTCACTAGTGAGGCTTTACGTAAACTTGCCACGCTGGTATTACCTAGCGCGGAAACCGAACGTTCAGAAGGTGTTCAACCAGCTAACGGAATAGCCCAATAACGTCCACATCTAAAGCTGCAAATATTTTCTATTTCTCAACGTGTTTTATATTCATCTAATCGTTTTGAGGTTATCGGTCGCCTGGGCGACCCAATCATCGCAAATTCATCAGACTGAAAGCTTTCTTCGAACTGTACGTTGTTCATCAACTCCTTTTACTAACAACGGTTTAATGAAGTTTGGTTAACAGGTGCGAATATGATGTGCATTCAAAGCTGTCCGGTCGTTTTAAGTGTCGACTATTCATACAAAATGCACATAGACATTTTGTTGTTAAACCTACTTACCCCTCCCCCACTCAGATGATTCATACTGAGCTGACTGAGACTCTTGAATCTTTTCAATAAATGATCAGTGAAAAGGCTAGAATCGGTTGAGTTAACACCCCATTATAACCCGTCTACTGGTAGAATGCAGATGAACTCTCAGTTAGCGACGGACATTTTAAACTCCGAGTATTGTTGCGTAGTATTATGGACGGCAGTATTGTTTGCGAACATGTCGAGACAAGGCAGCACTCTGTTAGTTTCCACGTCAACCCTCGCAACAACACCTTCTCATATTAGGGAAATCACGATCATTTGGAAGAAGAAAGTTTCGAGTATGTGCTGCTAATTTGGCTGGATGTTTTTGAACCAGAAATTGTCGACGCCGATGCTGAAGAATGAACCAAAGTGTAATCAGAACCTTCTTCGATGTATAAAAGTTCACAAAAATCAACCAATTGCTTTTGTCAACAATTATTCTCCCCTACAGAAATATCCCCGAAAGTTGTGCCAGCTGTTGTCATGTTTTATCAGATGGCGTTGTAAAGCCCAGTTACGGCGCCAGTTGTTTTGGGCATAACGGATGAATGAAGCTTATGTAGTTTACTATGAGAAGAGATAGTCCAATAGGAAACCCAATGGAAATCTCAGCGCGATTAATTCAGAAGCCGTTCCCGGAGTTTGGCTACAATATCGATCCAAACAAATTATTCACTACGTTTTAATTTTACACTAACTCCAGATTTCTGAGCATCGTTGAAGCCTTAGTGTTCAAACAAAGACAAGAAGTGACGTGTGACAAGAAGACACTCAAATTGACGATATTATATTGAATCTGAATTGCTTCTATACCGATGACATTGTCACGCTTACTGGAAGATACCGATCATAACCAGTATCACGCGGATGAGATTTGTAGAAACTTTAAAATCATGTAAAAAGAAGGAAATACCGACGGTTGCTTTCAGACTTCACTTGTCTTCAGTTAGCATAATTATGGCCAACATTCTCCCCCCAGTTTCTCCTATTTACAAGGAGTTGTAACCAAGCATTATTGTTCGCACAAAACTATGAGAAACATTTGTCCCATGGCTACTTGAATATGCACAAACACAATTGAATTTATATAGAGCACCGGATGCTCTAGTAACGGAATGAAGTAACGAAGGGAAACAAAACTGGAAACACTATGAGGTTCCATTGAATCACCCCCGTTGACTTCGATCCACCGCCAGTGTGCCTGATCAATGAAGTACGTGATTGTTTGGGCTTAACGGAATGAGTTCATGTCAGCATGCTTTTTCTTCAAAACAGTGTCATAGATTGACTTCATGGTTGTTACTAATCCATTGATCCATCATTTTAAAAGCTTATGAAATTGAAAGTAATTTGTTTATGCTCGCCATCTATTTCTAAGCCGTGAACCCTTAGACTAAATTTAATTGCTTCACTAACGTAGGGCTGATAGTCATTAACGAGCATCGGTGCAAGCAACATTCCACCCTGTAATTGTCAATCACTCTGGATGATGGATTTGTTGAGCGTTAAGGTTTCTACTGTTCCGAGGACTTAGTCAAGTAACCCTTAACAGATCACCCAGAAATGAATACAACAGGGCGTATTTGGGATACCTATTTTCCTACAACGTTAAGCTAACCTACTGATTAAAAAGTTTTCACAGCAACTGGACTAGCTCCTCAAGACTTCACCACAAGAAACCACTCGCCCTGATCAAACAACTGCAACCTAGAAGCTTTGCAATGGAATAGTTTACAGACACACTTGTTCTTTATTGGCGAGTTTACTGACACCTTTCGTTGGATACAATCTGCCCAGCTGCGACGGGCTTGTACTGATTCGGCGGCAATGAAACTGCCTTAACTCCAAGGAGTTCCGAGTTGACTTTCGCCGAAGTTCCTGAGTGATTGGATTTTCCGGACAAGAGGCCTCCAACACCTGAGGAAAAAAACAAGTTAAGAAATGGGGTTCAAGCTGTTTAACGAAATTTGTGAATACGAACTTCTTACTGTTCAGTTCGCCCAGGGAGAAGCCAATGAAGATAAGTAGAACTTGTCAGTGGCTAGAAACTAAAATATACACATAAGTTTTGTTAATAGGTTTTTATATCAAAAGATTCACTGTTTAAATGAGTGTTACCTTATATCAAGGACTGTTTAGAGTATGGTAAATGTTTGGGATGGATTTGCTCAGCTTAGGATATAAAGTGGAATATACACAATTTGCACTTTTTCCCATGTAATTGCAAAACCTTGATGAGATTGACAGAAAACCGCTTCTTTTGAACATATAAACTTAACATTCTCGCATGTGTCCACAGCCCTCCTACTTCAACGTGTTTTCAAGGTTTCTCAAACTCGGTTGTGGGTGAATGTTTAAGTGCCTTACTCCGTTTGTGCTCACGAAATATGAAACAGGTTTGGTTTACAAACAAACTGATGGCAACCGAACCAACAAGTGAGGTGAGCAAAACGATGGTTTCACATAAGGGATAGCTTGCGCACAAAGTGCTCCTTTCAAGAGTGAGAATCCGAAAGCTCTTGATGGTTGCAAATGCAACTGACATTTATGTTATATCTATGTAAATCCTCGGTCTCTCAACGGTATCCTTAAGTAAACAAATTTCGTAAAATACATTCTCGATACATAGCCCTGGAAGCGTATTTGCCCAATTTTTGTTGACCCATACACAGTTAACTTTTATAAAATCAGGCATTGCCCACCCTACCAGCTGTAAACTAAACTGAGCCTAGTTGGTGCACAGTTTTGAATAGTGACACTGAAGAACGCGGTCAGTTTACATTTGCTCTGGCTACCGTTTCATACTACATCCACATATTTTAATGTAACTGACCAAGATTTGAACTGTGGTCGATAAACGATGTTTTGTTATCAGTTAGTTTATTTTCAAGTTGACCATCACTCACATTTGATCGCAGCGTTCGCATTCAGATAGACTTTCCAGCCAGCCTCTTTCGAAAAGAAGCACTAGACTCGAGTTTCGCTCTCATTAGAGCTCGTCAGTAGTGCATATCCTTGCCACGGCCGGGATTTGAACTCCGGACATTCCAATCATGAGGCAACCGTGTTAACCACTGCGCCATTGACCTCACATTAGGCACGGCCGAATTATCAAATCTGAACGCTTAACCACTCTCGCTTGTGAACAATGATCAGGTTAGTTTACTTATAAGTTCCTTTATATGGTGCTGGTTCTTGCTGGACGTCCTCCATACTGTACGACTAAGGTTACGCAATGCTCTAGTAGTCGGACCTGATTATTCTGTGCATAAGTAGACATCAGGGTACTCTTCTGCGACTCATGCTAATCTGCCGTACCAAAGAGGACAACTTTACTTCATGGTGCCGTGTCCTATTGTGTTCAAGTGCGTTATAGACAGACTGGATTCGTTTGCAGGACAATCACCACTGGAGAAAAAAAATTGAGACGGGATCTTGATAAGTGAGTGTTTAGTACAGACTCAGGGGCGAACGAACTAGTCATTCAGTATATGTTGCTCATGGTTAAGTTAAGCATTAGTGTTAACCATTGATGTATTGCTGTCTATGATGATGATGTTTTGACTCCAATGGGATCCGAACTTCTTCGAAGAGGATTTACTTGTTGCAAGATATCCGCATCAAATCTGGCACGGATGAAGTAACACATCTTGTTTAACGTGTTATTAATTCATGTATTGAGAATAAAAACATTACAAGTAAGTTGTAGTACTCTACGTTCCAACCACCTCAGGTGATCTTCGTCAGCAATGTGTTGTAATCGAAATCATATTAACAAGGGAACAGAGGTTACTTTAGGTTTGCCTTCGGTAGGTCAATGCACGTTATCTGTGAACAGATTGGTCAAATTCTTTGCCCATCAAGCGGCGCTGAGGCTGATGTGAATAGAGCTTGCTTGTGTTTGGTGTCATTCCTCATTCCACGCCACATTGCAAATGGGGGTGTGCTATAATTGCGGTTAACGCGAGCGTATCGGTTGCAAATAGTGACAGCTTCGGTAGAGGATCGCTCGGCATAGAAAGTAGACATTTGTGAATCACTTGAGCCTGATTAAAAAATAGTTGTGAGTTTCAGACAGCGCATGTAATGTGATGGCCGAATGTATCATTACTCGGACGGGTCAATGTTTGATTGGAAACGTACACAATAACATTTTCCTGAAAGGAGTTAGTGTTTGTAAGAAACGTTTTCCCATTGTACATGCATAACTTCACAAACTCAGCAAAACCCATATTAAATAACATATTTTAGACTAATGCAACAATCACATTTAGTGGATAGATGTTTTGTAAGGTTATTGGAGAACAGCAACGAGGAGTGAATTAGCTAGCAAAAATGCTTGCATAATTTATGTTTCAGATCGCATCATTCGTTTAGCCCTTGTCTGAACAAAACAGGCATTGACAGTACTGGTACGAACAATCAGAATATACAATTCAAATTCCATAGATAACTGTGATGGTTATTGTTTTAGGAAAAACTGCGACTGTTTTCTTAGAAATCCTCGAATTCAATACGGAAAGGATTCACCCATGTATATCACCTAGTGGATGATAGATTAAAGATGGCTATCACATCCATACATGGTTTTTGAAGCAAGATTTGGGTGTTTGAAACATCTGTGCTGCACATTATTTGTTCACTGGTTCTACCACACGCATTAGTTTATCTTTTGAGAAAATGGGTAACAAACTTCTGTTATGGCATTTCTGTGAACGGGGGAAATGATGAGAATACCCTCCGGAAACTCAATGAATGAAATCAAACAAAGATGTAACAGGCTGACTGCTTCTGTAAAACTATGAGTTCAGTCTTTCCACCAAACTATGGCAGTGCATCAGTTTGCTGACGACTTGTTGAAAGCCGCTACGGCAATCAAATCATGTGTTTTGCTTCGCCGAATTTTCCCTTAACCATAAAACAATATCCATGGCAAAGTCTCACGCCCTACATATACATATATAGTAAAGTGAAAACCCAACTGGGGGAGGTGGTATCTTACACTTCTAGTCGCAGATAACCATTGCTTTTTCCCTTCACGTTGCAGAGTCGGTGGTCCGCACGGTCTCCGGATAACAGACTCCAACCGAGGGTACAACAACTGGCTGAACAGTGACGTAATGCCCTTCACTGTTTCTTAGCCTCTTCTTACTTCTGTCATGATCTTACATGTCCTCGATAAACACTTATTGACAAAATCTCGCTCTTTCTCTCGACCGCCATTCTATGTACGTATATATATATATATATACACACTTATACATTTGTCTGTCATCAAATCCTTTCGGTAGCCCAACTAGTTATCTACACATTTTAGCGATAAATTCAACGAAATTCGTATTTGTCTCATTTTCAAAGAATTAAATATCTGGACGATAGCTAGAGATATCTGTGATTTTTCTTCCCTGGATAGCTGTGTATTGACTGACCCGACAGTAGTGGCTCATTGTATGTACCCGTAGCTCTTATTTCATGAAAGTCGTATAATTTTGTTCTCTGTGAGCACAATGAGAAACTGAACTTCTGAGTGACGTTATTTCGACAAGGTTCAGCTCGAGAGCTTGAACATAGGTGGGTGAAAAAACCAAGACATTCTGCAAACTTCCATACTGTGTGCAACATTACCAGCAATAAACGAACGAACATACTTGAAATTCACTCTGTATTCATCAGAACGCAAAAAAACAGATGAAAGTTTTGTTGTTGTTTTAACTTGTTCCAGGTATACATGTTCGATATAATGTAAATCGTTCGACAAGCTGTATGGTAGTATTGACGGAAGTGCTAACATGATAGGTATAACCGTTGTTAGCAACACTGTTTTTGAAACAACGACATGTGAAGCACGCATCGGCCGTAAGTACTGCTTGCTTCGTTGGCAACAGCAACGATCGGAAGGGCATAAGAAACTTTCAAGAGCGAGCTTTCTTCATAAACTATTTTTTGTTTGAGCTGGTATACTTCACTGGTTACAGAGGATAGCCAATTTTATGAAAAACTATCCACTAATCTGCAGAATAGAATGACTTGAATGTCATAGATTAGGAAAGAGTCGTTTTCACGTATCGCAGAAAACGTCTACACAATACGCTATTCCAAACTCAGAGAATATTCATAATAACGCTATCCTCGTGTAAAAACGCAGCTATTGAACAATGGAATAAATTGTTATGTTGTCTGCATGGAATACAAAGTTGATTTTGCGAACTTCTTGAAACAATGTTTATTCAAAATTAATTTTGAGCAGCCCAAGGTTCAAGCAGTTTTGTTTGACAGAATGCATATACATAAACAGAAACCGGAATCCACTGTGTGAATGAGTAGGGCGTTCGCAATCTTCTTACCTTGTTTAACCCGACAGTGTAAAGTTTCATTTGTTTTGAAAACTCAACGGAACCGATTGTTGAAAATAATGAGAACGCTGTCGATGAACGTTTAAACATTGCATATTCTATCTGCTATAGCCATCCTCTGACAAAGCTACCGTGGGTTGTTGCACCTACTCATGAACAGCACAACTTAGTTGTTGCTGAAACATCCACGGATTTTTGGAAAGGTGTTAATCGGTAAATTTCAGTTATCTTTAATAGTCCCTGCGAGAATAATCACTCCCCTTCTATCATATTTTCAGATAGAGGATTTACGACGGGAAACCTACTAGTTTACACAGGGTCGTAGACTTTATCTGGCTCGTAAATGATGGTGGCAGGTTCAAAACTCAGGACTGTAACGTAATTTCTTTGAAAGAATGTTAGAGGTAAATAAACAACCAAAGTTGATCGATAAAGCAACGATAACATTGTAATTATGTGAGCTGTACACTTGCGGCACGAAAGGGTAGTTTTATTGAGAATCATCACATTGGTAAGTAGCTCTTTGTTGTCATCAGCACCACACACGCCAAGGTGTCTAACCTAAAACAAACGAATAAGCGGTAGATTAACAGGTCACAGACGGATTCTCTTACACTTAGGGATCATCACTAGTGGTGGTCACTGAGGGAAAATGCCTAATGAAACTACCTTCAACACATTTGAGAGTATTGACCGTTGCCTCAGGAAAACAGTCTGCAGGCCAATTGTAAAGAACTAATGAACTTCACCCTATGAGGGGAGGGCGTGTAGAAGTCAAAGAAAGCAAGATATCGTCCATCACCAAATTATTCCGCATAAAACTTGTCTGTGTAAAACACAGTACTACTAAGCTCTCATCCCCTTGAATGGATCCAACTGTGAATTTGAGCAAGTACCGATGTCGTGAGCCTAGAACGAGGTTAGTAAAAAGAATGTTGAATAGTAAAATATACACTAGTTTTACGGTTGATAATGCTAAGTCCGTGCATAAAAACAATTTCTTGCTGGATTGCACTCGGCTGCCCCTTTTTTGACCCACAAATGCTCCAACTAGTTCCGGAACTTTTCACTTTCGAAACAGGGTCCCTGGTCGGTGAATAGGTTTTGCGTTGTTCCATGATCTGTAACAATGTGCCCTTGTATACGGTGTTGTACGCTGATCGGGTTCAGCGACTACTCTAATCCACCTTGTGAAGTGATCCGTCACGACAACAATGTGCTGGTTTCTGTAATTTGTTGCTGGGATAAGACCCATCACACCCATCATTCATAGTTCCCCAATTTCACTTACTGGGACTAGCTGGGTGACAGTGTCTAGGGCGGTTAGTGCTTTTCCGCATCTGACATTGTCGGGAAGCTAGTTTAGTGAGGATAGACGGTCGCGCTATACTACTTACACCGCTATTCAGTAGCAGCATGGATCGAAATGATCGCGGGACAAATACGGAAAGGATCATTGGAGGGCAGCATCACATGGAATGGCTTTCGTCACATGATGTAACTGAGACATGGTGTCCAAAGCGACTGGAGCATCCTCAGATGAGTGTGGTGTGCAAATGAGTGTTTTTGTTCGCAGCCTGGTTGAGACACATAACACTTGTATTGGTTTCCCCAAAAAAAACTTCTGTGCCATTCGCCTTTTCGGTTCACAACAATTCGTGCCGTGACCAGGATTCCAAGATGAAGATACCGTGGCCGCAGCCGTTTGAGGATGGGGATGTTCGGAGTTTCCTGGAGGACTTCGAAGACGTGGCGGAGGCGGTCGGAGTGAAGGCGGACCGGGCGAAGCCGGCGGCCCTGCGGATGCTGCTCAAGGGCAGGGTGAAGGCGGTGCTGGATGCGGCGCCCTGCTGTCGTTGCTATATGCAGATGAGTGTTTGCGTTTACAGTGGCGTTTAATGTACTGATTGTACCTAGAGTAACTTTTGTGAGCAAATTTCCCCCCTGAGACCCTCGTTGTTGGCTCACAACAGCTGAAGCCAAAATTGAAGGTGAATATTTCTTGGTCGCAATCGTTTAAATATAAAAGCGCCCGGAGCTTCTGGGGGAAGACCAAGGATGAGGCTGAGGTAGTCAAAATCCAGACCTACTGGGTGAGTCTCAAGGGCAGGGAGACGGCAGTGCTACAGAAAGCGTGACAAGATCCTGCGAAACGCGGAATGGGAGATGATAGATGGGTTCGGCAGCATTGTCGACTGCCAGGAGGCAATGCAACGTCCACCCTGGTCCTTGATGCAACACTGCTGTTCATACCGTGTCATTGAGGTCAGCATTGCTAAGAATTCTGCTGTAGTTGGAGAAGGATTTCGAACAACGCATGCTGAGTGTTCACTTCATGAAGAGACGGACCCCAGAAGTCCAGGAGCACCTTGAGATTAATTGCATACCGCATCCGATGACTTTGGAAGAACTGACTAGAACGGTTCATCAACTGCTGGGGAAAACTCCCCAATAGTTAACAAGTTGAACGCAAACGAACCAAGTGAGCTGAATGATCCTTAAATTACAATGGAAAACTTGACTCGGAATGTGACGGCTTTGATTTTGGACAATCTTATTAACGTTTGCTACTGACTTTGTGTGGATCTTGATCACTAGAAAGAAGAAAGAAGTATGTGAATAGACAATACGCCGATTGCTTCTTGTCGGATAAAAGAAACTCGGTGATAGGTGCGATCAGTAGGACAGCAGTTCAAAGTAAATCAAGAGCTGAGGGCTGAAACGTTATTTGCTAGGCTCAGGGGCATTGATTGAGCGAAGGCCACAGAAGACCACTCAGCCTCATGCAATGGTTGTTCGAACGGTGGATGAATTTACTTTCAAAGTTGATCGTCTGACTGAATGTGATGTTGGAATCGATGAGCATACAATCAAGAGACTTTTCTTGACTTTCTCAACTTACGGCAGACGATCATGCTGTATTGCTCACGAGTAGCATGGTGTGGTCCTATATATTCAATACACTCAGTACCCCATGAATGTTGCCTTGTGAGAACGATACGGGCGACTTCAGAAAGTCTCTCCTGGCCATTCCTAAGAGCAACCACTGCTGCCGGCATCCAGTTCCGGATCAAACTGTCACAATGATCGAAACTAAAGGACACCCGTGTATAACCCTCACCCACTGTGAGTTGTGTTGCTCCACACACTAATCCCTCACAGCTCACACATGTGATCAATGTAAACACGAAGGAATAAGATCAGGAAGCTTGTGAGTGGAGACTTTTGTGGTTCAGCTAAACAATGCTTGTTAGCCAGACGAGTGTGAGAGTGAAAACCCTATCTTTCGGAATCGAAAACTGTGGAGACTTCACTGATAGGATCCAAGCTGGGAAGAAGGAACTGAGAATATTTGGAAAAATATTTTAAACTAGGATAATATTAGTACGCTTCAAATGGGATTAAGAATATGAGGAAGTGGACTGAGAACCAAGTAAGTCCTTCAGTGTACAATGCATCAACAAAATTGTAGACATGAAAGGGTGGAAGTGTAGCGAGAAGGCGTCCAATAAAGCACAATCTTTATTGTCCAAATCGCTAGTCACATGCAACGCGCGCTCTCTCGTTTATGAGTCATAGTTCCAACCCACAATACACACACCCGGTTTCCGTTCACACGTCGTGTGCACTCATAACCGGTTCACGTGTGTGACCGGTGCCTTCCACCGGGGGGTTTTCCGCTTGCCATTCCTCGTCTGTTTGTCCGATTTCGTTGCGCAATGGCTTGTCCGGCTGCTCGTGCTGTCCGCCATCCACCCAATGTTGGCCTTGACCGTATTCCAACATCGTGTCGAGATGTTCCTCTAAATGTTGGAAAAACCACGCCTCCGATCTGGCCGTCTGTCGTATTTCGCCTGCCCTGCCTCGCCCGTTGGTCCGATCCAGTCGAGCGATGACTCATCCGGTCGCGCACGTTGTTCTTGATTCGATCGCGGCAGGCTTTTGAACGTACCTCCTCCGCGTTGAGGTATTCGGCCGAGCGTTCTAAAACTTGCACCTCCGACCTGACAATCCACCACAGAAGGACTTCCGCAGCTCAGGTTTTTGGAACGAGGAGCGGGCAATTTACCAAAACGGTGGGAGCTGTCAGTCGAAGCGAACGCAGAAATGTAGAGTTGACAATTTATTCACGTCTACGTCACTCGTAGTCTTTTAGTTGACGATTTGTTGTAAGTTGGTGACCTATCAATCCAAGATGATCAGCACAATCGCGATCGCATTCGTTAGTGTCACAGGGTTACTTTGTCGCTACCAGCGTTACCCTTAGTTCCTTGGAATATCGCGAGCTTGATTGTAAAGCCATACAGCTATCCCTAAATGGGCTTTCGGATACCCTGTTGGATCACACTCCTTCAGACGGTTCGGTTCAATGCTGCATCCTTCCATGATTTGAGCCCGACTGTACAATGCAGAAGATCTATGGAAATAATTTCTTAAAAGAGTAGTTTATGCAACTGAATTGCACTGACCTGCCTTTAGCTGTCCTGAAATCTATTCGTCAGGCACCTTACAGTCATGTTCCAGTCAACCGAGCTGACTGAATGTTATCCTTGGTTCAGTAACATTCACTTCAACTTACTGAAGTGTCCAAAGCAACATACGACAACCAAATACCCAAGACGAGTTTTGGATATTGCGAATGAAAGAGACAGTGAAACTTGCACATTATATCGGCAAAATCTGTGCTAACTGAATGGCCTCCATTTGCAATGTATCAGGTCAGTAACCAAAACTCACGAGGACAAATTTAGGCATAGCGAGGGCGTCCGAGATTGAAAAGTGGATGACCACCAGCCAAGAATACATAGAGCACAGGCACCCAAATCAAGTTATGTCCTACTGTCATTTTTTCCGTCTAGTGATTTGAATGAAAACCTGACTTGGCAATGATAACTGAAACTACAGCAAAAACCAAGGAATGCTTTAAAAAGATCTAGATCACTAACATCACGGAATTGTTCTTCTAAATAATATGATCACGCCATGTCTTCCATATTGATAGCAATGTATTTAGGACCGGTAGTTGGAGCACTCCTAGCGAAGGCATGCAGTATGTTTTCTCAAGGTTATCTGTCACTGAGTATTAAAACTTAGGAAAAGTGATCGAATAGATATTAGTCCTTGATAGCAGCACGAAGACCATGCGTCCAAATCGTCAACCTGATAACTGTCCAATCGGACAGCGAAAGTTGTGATCACGTGTTGCAACTGTTCAAGTCGTCTCAAGCCGTGACGCTAGCCACCCTTCAGTAATGTATACGATGCACGTTAAACGGTTAGGATTTCTTGGTCACAGGTGATTGGCTGTCAGACTGGTACATGAGGCTGGTTGATCACTGGTTTGTCAGCCTATCATCTGTCAGCATGAATGCAACCTTACTACTGACCAGCTTACATTGGGCTGAGCTATCAAACCGCAACACAGTAATTATAAACCAACCACATCTGTGCGTCTGACAACCAACCGACTTGTAACCATTCCTACATTCGATGCACGTCCGCAAGTACCCACTTACCTGAACCACTGTCTCGAGCAGCCTTGGCGTTGGGGGACGTTCAACGATCACTTCCATCACATCCTCTGTGTGCAGACCCATGGCTTCTTGTTCGGCTTGTTGCTGCGCCTTCCGTGCCTTCTCTTCTTCTCTTGCCTTCTTCTTGTCTCGATTTAGCATGCGTCTGGAAGACAGTGGGTGGACGGTAAAAGTGATGGTACACTTTAACTAGTTTATTAATGTAGGCTCACTTCACAGTCAACCCGTACTGCTCAACAAATGGTTTTAAGGGGCCGCTCAAACATAGTTTGTAGCCAACAACTACCGGAGGTGTTAAATGACAGCAGGTGATTTCGTGTCATTATAGAGAGATGGGCAACTGTGAGGTCGCCCGAACATGTGTCTACAGTATCGCACCAGGTCACACCTGAAGCCTCTCATGTTGGCTCTATCGGGGCGATGTCAATCATACTGAACTTGTTCATGTATCGTAGATGGAGTAGAGGGTACATGAGTTTAGATAGAGATAAACCGAAAACATATAACCTCTGGTACTGGGCCACATTTGTGGCCAGCCACATATAGAGCCACAATCATATTATATCTCCTATAAAACTTGGCCGTCATAAACTGGCTTTCATTCATCAGTGTTGCAGTCAAATGTATTGATACAAACACACACAAGCCCACAGTCTATTTTTGGGTAATCATACTTTTTTAAAAGTGGATAGAGAAGCTATGACGTAGTCACATGTAAGTATTGCAGCCATTTACTTAAGAATGAAATACCAACAGTTGTAACAGATAAACTGAACAGCACCCTCAGTTGATCGCAGCCATCGCATCCCCATAGACTTTCCAGTTGGTCCCTCTCGAAAAAAAGTACTAGACTTGAAAGAGGCTGACTGAAAATTCTGTGCGAATGTGACGGCTGAGTTCGATGTATATGACAATCAAAATTTCCCACTACTCATCAGTAACCAAAATATCGCCGAACGGGTGAATGATTTCTGTGATTTCAACTTGGAGAGAAGTCCTAATCGCAGGGTTATCGATCGGAATTAACAGGACAGTTACTGTGTCTTCTCTGGAGACGATCGGGCAATCTGTTAATTGCTCAAAAGCGAGAGTGGTTGAGTGTTCAGATGTGATAATCCAGTCGTGCCTAATGTGAGGTCAGTGGCGCAGTGGTCAACAGGGTTACGTCATGAAAGCGTGACCGGAGTCCTAGTCACGGTCGTGGCAAGGATATGTACTACTTACTCAAAGATGAAATATCAACATTTGTAGCAGAGCTTAAACAAGTGATAACACCACAGCTGTTGAGGTAACATAAACAGTCTTTTACTAAATGAAGGCAAACTTTGGCAATCTGAACAGATATTGAATTATTTGTTGCTTTTATGTAGCCCTGGTGTACTTTACATTCCTTGGATTTCTGTAGCTCAGATGGAATTCCAAACAGATTGTGAAGAATAACCGTAGTTGCGGTCTGAGGAAAATAGGTTGTCAGAAATTGTAATGTTACACATATTACTAGGTCACACAGTACAACCAATGCGATGTGTATAACGAGAAACTAATTGAGAGCCTAGCCAAATAGCGTCCCTAGAGTGATTATCGCAAAACCCCTCCACTCACATATGATTGCTTCATACTACTTGAATAAGCCTATTGTCACTTGGTCCTTGAATTAACTTGCAAACAGAAACGTGCAAATTATATCTACGCGAACTTTTAAAATATTGGCTTCAAAGCAAAGTTTACTGTAGCCGACCGAACATGATAAACGGTTCACACAAGTTGTGTGAGCCTCAAAGAATCTATGGTAAATCCGTGGTATTCGATTACAACCGGTTCGCTTATGATTTAGACGAGAGCATGCAAATTGCTATCAGAGAGTCAGGTACATTTATCATTTAGTTACTCTTCAACACAGTGACAACATCAAATTCATATTTCAGGTATGAATGTCAATTCACATAAGTGCGTAACCTCCGGAAAAGCCAAATGTGTACCCCTCATTTTTCTGGCTAATTCCGTTAAGTTAGTTATTAGATCGGACGTCTTTTCCAGCCTACCCTGTCCAAGATAAACAATTCAAACTAACTTGTGTCAACAATGCAAATCTACCTAGATACTTAAGATGATTTTGCTCTAGAAACAACTGGTCGTACGTCTACCTACGGTTTTGCTTTGCACGTTCTGTGGGTAATGTTGGCAACTTTTGAGCACACTGTTTTTGTGGGAACCTCCGTTCCCACTACGATCACCAGTGTGCAGTGCATTTGACCATTTGTGAACGCTAGTTAGTCCCACAGACTCAAGCGATTTCTAGGTTAACTGAACTAAGATCTGCTAATCAGCTAGTTTATGCTGTGGGACCACTGGGTAATCAGAATACTCATTTCACATAACTCTAAAACTTTATTGTGTGTTAGACTGTGAAGTCCATCTAAAATGGTTACTCCGCTGAAAGTAGTACTGAAAGTCTGCCTCAAAGCAACCTTGAGATCATGTCATCAGCTGTCTGACTAAAAAGTTACTGAAAGTTACAAAACGTTTCCAATAGAAGCTAACAAATGACAAACTTTCGAAACGGCGGTAAGCGTATCAAAAACTTTAGTAAAATCATTCTCCACGTCTGCTCACGACAATAAGACCATACCCAAAATGCAATCTGCAGAGAATCTCACTCAAAAGAACTCTGAATCAACAATGCCTAAATGGGGCTAGAGCCAAATTTGTACGAAAAAATTTGCAATGTATTTTCATGTGTTTACGACGCTGACAATTGACAGGTAATCTGCGATGCGAAAAAGATCACTAACGATCGTATATTAACAAAAGTCTCATCGAAACTAACTTGTTCGTGGATAGCCGACTTAAGTCTATACACCCATTTAATAATATAATGTAGCACTAACCAGTCCGGTTGTAATACCCAAGATTGTGCTGCTGGCCACTTCCCAACCAACCCTACGATGCACTTCAATATGCATATCCGCAAGAATGTCATTTCAGCCTGCTATGGTAGGCGTTGCAGATCTATCCGTAGATCAGCAGCTTCTCAGCGATTCCTTTTATTCATTACCACGCGTCCTTTGGGCGTATAAAGCATCCAACACATTCTTTCTCGTGACGAACACAGAGTCAACAACTGATATTTAAGTGTCTTTTCCATGTACAAATCCACCATTCTGCAGACCCATGACAGTGGACGGCCACTTATCCAAGCATATGAGCTACCCACCACATTTACTTTGTCGTTCTCCCTCAGTCCACCTTCAACTAAGAAATGTAGGCAAGCACGATCGGGCAGCGAAAGCTTCCACCCCTAACCTTGGGCCAGCAGTTCACAAGTTGTTACGTTTTTTCTAGGTTAATTGTTTGAAGGTACTACAGACTGAGTTTGTCAACTTAACAGTTTGCGTGTGCAACCTATACACCAATAGGTAGCCACATTGTAAAAAAAAATATGAACAGCGAATGGTCGATCGAATGAAGGTGCAGTTACAGTGATATTCGGACAATTCAATTGTTGACAATTTGCTTTCATTGTCGTACATGGACTCCGGAAACTTGTCAAAAGTGCGTTTGAACCCATGTGACTTACTGCGAGCGTTTCTTCAAAATTTGATGAGCTTGTGGATAGTTTTTCATAATTTCCTCAAAGTCTTCCTTGGAAAGACTGAAGAGAGTGGAGAAACCTTGAGATCGTACGTCAGCAGTACGACGATTTTTGCCAGACAAGGCGAGTAAACTGGGAATAAAAGAGTGGTAGTTTGGAAACTTATATCCCTTCTGCTAATACGCGCACAGTTTACAAGTTTGTCATTTACAATATGGAACTAATGACAAAGAAACTCGGTAGTCGGCATGACGCATTACATGTAAGACTGTGCTAAGTTATGTAGCCGAACTGTTGTACCATATGACCAGTTGCTATGCGAGATGCGTTTTATGGGACAGTTTTATACACAATTCAAATTTGAAACTGTGGAATTTGACAAGGGATGGAACGGTAATTCCTAAAGCTGATACTCCGAAACCATGACGCTTGGCCTGTACTGTTCAACACTTCACCAATCATATATAACACTTACCGCCGGCTTATGCCTTAGTAATAGTTATATGGAGGTATGTGGTAATAACTGTAATAACTTCAAGAGTGATTGAATTTCTTGACCTGTACAAATTCAACAGCACTCAGGGTTGTTCGCAACTTTCCTATTTAGATAAGCGTTGCAGTCAACCGCCTGCTATGTTTTACACTTGACTTCCCACCCAGTAGAGTTTCAAGAATGGTCAACCCATTTTTCACAAAGTTGTGCTGACAGTGATGGCTGACATAGGAACGAAACTTGCGAAATTTAATCAGCCAGTTCGGAACAACAACCAACAGCGGAATAAAGTTTGCATTGTTTAAAAAGAGTACTAGTATGTTTTGGTTACGGGCCGTTTATGATGTGTATGCCTCGGTGGTACCAATACTCCTACAACTACGCTAAAATATGTGGCTCCATTAGACATTTCTGTTCACTTGCTCTGTAACCAGGGCCCTATACATGCCCGTTAGTTTAAGATGTACAAACTTGATGCTGTTCCACTTTAGCATGGAACTGACAAGTGCACTTAAAAAATACTTGCAATTTACTTATTAGCTTCGAGTTTCAAATTGGTTATTCTTGCACTGCGGATGTTTTGAATATCTCTTTGTTTTCCACCCTGGTTGCCGACTTCAACCTCAGTCTAGACTATAAAAAAACTTCCTCAATACTTTTGAATATCACCGCACCGTATTATGCCACGTGGCTTGGAGGCCTCTTCGATTGCTGGTGGGTAAAACTGTTCGAATCGTGGACATCTTTGTCTATTTAAATCACATGCGTTTTGCAAGTGAGACCGTTTCTTACAACGTGTAAACATCTTGCGCACTCAGTCAAAAATGCATGATTACTTATGTGGCTAACACATGCTTAATTTGTTTACGGAAGCAATTCGTTGAGGGCTGACGTTCCTGAAACGTTCTCTCCATATTCTCATAAAATTCATAAGAAATTAGTCGTGCAAGCAGCCGGTTTTGGTCATTTTTTGTCGAGTTTTTCCACTCAGATGTGATATGAAAATGGAAATAAGACAGTTAGAAGTCGCAGTTTACAGACGGAGGACCGGTAATTCGTGAGTGTGTGATCACCACATCAGAAATGTATTTTCACCCATCCATTCTGTCAGAACGACAGAGTTCGTTAGTAAGCGTATTACTGCAACCACAACAGATGACCTTGACCATTTATCGGCACGAAATCTTGCATCTTCGAGGTTTGCTCCCTTTCTAGCTTCTCTATTGTGTGAGTTTTTCAAAACCCTCTTTCAACAAGAATATATCTTTCAAGCCACTGTCAGAAACAGTGCATTTATCATAATTGAAAAATCTACCGAGAGGATTACCTTGTCTTTTGGGTCAAACTGAAGATTTTGGTATCGTCAATACGGACAGTCTGCTCACGAATGATTAGACTGTTCCGAACAATTGAATACACGACCTCTGTAGCTATAGTTCAGAGCACGGTTGTGGCAAGGACATGTGGTAATGACAAACGGTAATGAGAACGGAACTTGAACAAAGTATATCTGTTCGAAAAAGTGTTAACTGTAAACTATTGTGACTAACATTCAGTCCATATTGACTTAAAACCTTCTCTACTTTCTACTAATCATAATTCCGCTCTGCAAGTTCCATATTTTCTCTGGTTTCAACTTAAAGAGACATTCAGATCATAGGGTCATCGTTTGGAGTTACCAGAAGACTTAGTGCGTCTTCTTCCAATGGAATTGGACAACGTGAGCACTACTCGTTGGCAAAAATGACTGAGCATTTGCGTACATTATTTTGGTCCCGCAAGACATGAAGTGATTGGTACGGTTGTCAACGCGTTTGCCTCGCGAAAATGTGACCCGGTTTATAGTCCCGGCCTTGGCAAGGATATATACCACTGATGATCTCTAACCAAAGCTACTTTGCACTTCTTTTCGGAACTAAGCTAGCCTAACGATCTATGGTACTGAAAAAACTGTGTTCCATTGCTAATGAAGTTCAGTTTATAATAAGGTTCAGTCTAACCTAGTGGCTGTCCAAGATCACGATCAACCGAACTACGTCTCCAGGATTGTCACTCGTAAAAAGGTGTGTATACATAGACTTAAACATTCCTCAAAAACTGTATAGCTTTCCAGCTAGCATGCTGACATTTTTTACATTCTGCTCTTTTTACAACCTCTGTTCGGCATCAACTTCATTAAAACCGAGAGCCTGCACGAATAACACTTCCAAAAGGTCAAAGGTGTTCAGTTTCTCGAAAGTGAATACTGGGTTTTGGTTAGTTCCTTTCGTAGCAGAAATTTATAATGACCATCACTTCAAAAATTCCCAAGAAAATTCCGGAGCACCAATAATCTGGTGTTTCGAGTTTTGATTGTGAAACTTAAGGATAGGTCATCGTTTTAGCCTTCAACTCAGCACGGTGTGTACCACATAGTTGATCGGCAACTCACACAACTTAACACAAAGATGAGTGGGTGGTTGACTTTGAAGTACTGGATGTACGACGTTTGATGAACAACGTTTCCGTTCCATATCAAACTATCTTTGAGCTGAGACCTTAGAGATTTTAACCATACATTAACCGATGAATTTGAAAGGCACGAAGTTACCGGAAAGACTTCCAGTTTCAATTGGCTGTCTGCTGAAGGAAACATGCGAAACGCCAAGGCCAACCGCTTACCATGTACATTGGGATGGCTGTGAGATAGTAAGAACAACCGTGGGTAACAGAATTCTGAACGAAGTGACAACCTTGCTAGGCAATCTGCGGTCTATTGGACACTTCACAACATTGAGTCGCAGTGAGCCATTGGAACAGAGTAGACAGAAAGCCAAAAAAATATGTGGTGACTCCAGTTCATGTGCCTTTTCACTATTTGTAACCGTCTGCGTAGGGTGAAATTACAAGCAATTCTCACAAAAAGGAGAAACGTTATGAATCTGTGTGGTTCATTTAGTTTAGATTCATGTTTTGTATGTAGTCTAGTTGAGATTCGGTCCAACAACCTAACTGCAAACGTTATTCATTGGATCTTATGAAACAAAGCAATCAATACCATTTTCAGTCTACTTGTTCTCATCCTGATCCATTTGGGGGGACGCATCAAGTAGCTGCATTCTCAAAAGTGCTCTTTGCTATTTCGAATCCACACTCAATAAGAAAGTATCATGTATGTTTGTCGCGACTCAGATGAGCATCAGCAAGTCTCAGAAGAGTTCCGATCACTTCACTATTTGCGTAATAAATCACCAGTGTTCACGAGGTTTGTATTTCGAGCTAATCTATTCATCTACTCAACAGCCGACTTAATATTTATCACAGGAAATAGCTTTATATCATGAGTAACCCACAGAGAAGTGATTATAGAAAGTCAATATGAATGCGTTAAGTTCGCTTTCATTCATGCCCGAAGTAGATTCTCAAAATGACCCATGGCAAGAAACATCTGTGCTCATGCGCTACGACAAAAGACAACTTTTTCACTGGATTGGTGGATTCACCAATACACCTCGTATTCAGCGTAAACTCCAAGGAAGAAGAACACAGTACAATGGAAACGGGACACACACACACAAACCTACATACGTAGTCATTACCAGCACGCGGTCAAGCCATCTCACTGTATATCACTGAGAGATTTGAGCTTGCAAATCTATTCATTCTCTGCCAGTCGGTGACTAGCTCTGTTAATGTAGTCAGGCGATATGCTGAATGTGAACGCAACCCTGACCGTGTATCATCTCGTACACTGAGATGCGTATTCTCTCTACATATTTTGAACGAGTTCTTCTAGTCGTACATGCAAAATAATTTCGTCTACCCCCGCCTTGTTCTATAGCTACAGATCCAACAGTGGGGTGAGAGAGGGGTGCCTCGAGTGAGCACTCACAATGACAGAGAATTCACTCACCTTATTTCTCCGAATACTGTTCCTTCTTTCAGAGTCACGAAAACAATCGAATTGTTCGGACCACCGACCACCTCGACCACACCACTTTTCACAATATACATTTCTTTACCAACTTCCCCCTAAAACACCGGAGAGTAGAAAATCAGGTTGAATTGATCGTATGCAAAACTGACAGTGTCCATGAGAAGTTGGACAATATTATAAAGGCAGCTTTTTCAAAACAGATCGCCTAGACACAGCTAGGTCATGTGAGTGGGCAACACACGTGACCGATCAGGCATGACGTAGGCTAATGAATTGATCGTGTTACCGTCTGGCTACACACGATTAGTTAACGAAGCCGTAACAGCCGAAGAGTCGAAGAATATTTTCGAACGTTATAGTAAACAGTCTTTTATCGATCCTCCTGCGCCATAATGCTGATTTCTGCTTTATAATGAATGGCTTGGGGACTAGTGATGGTTACTTAATGCACCAGTTTGTGAGTGTTGACTTGTTACTTTTAGATACGGTTTGTTTCGGTTCCGTTTTTGCTTGCATTTCCTAGGCAACACAGCAGTTAATGGTGCGTTTTTTGATTAAATTTCTACATAAGCATCCATCAGATGCCAGAACTTTGCAATACGATATTCTATCTAGTTAATATGAGGTGGTATAGGTTGTTTTCTGCGTGAAGATATCATTGTTTGCACTCGTGGCAAATGTGTACAGTCCGATAAAATAGTTACCACGGGAACAGATGAGGTACGTGCCATGGGAATCCATGACATGTTGATAGACCTATTAAAATTCCCCTTGACTAATGGTTTACCACAGACTTTTGTAATTCACTACAGTGAACAAGGCCAGTCCATTAACTCTTATGAACTGCTGCAATGAATTGGGTATTCCTCAATCCGTTTTTCGATGCGACCACTTAACCACTTAAACTAAAAACTGTGACATGCATTGAAGTGCACTTATCTTGTAGGTGAGCTGTGCTTGTCAGTATTCACCTAAAGGGTTATTTGTCATAGTCTTAGTTAAGTTTCAAACACTGAATTCGCTTTATCCTGTTCATCATGTCATCATGCCATTTACCAGTTCACTTACAGCTGCACTGACGCATACGTTGATTGGACGGACCGAAACTTGTGACAATGGCAAGGGGGGCACATCTTCATGTGGTCAGCGCGAGGACTAACTCAACGCGGGTCAGCACACAAACACCTAAACAGAAATCCGGCATCTTTGATCGCGAAAAACTTAATCACAACAGGTCGTGTGATTGATCCCACCACTACGTTAAGGTCAAGTCAACTAAAACTGTGAGCTTCACCTCAGTTAATAGATGGATCTTTGTTACGTGTACACGTCTAAAACAACACGCATATGGTAGACCAATAAAATTACCAATTCCCTTCTCTGATCAAACCAGGTTTGCAGCCTACCGTGAAATTCAGATTTTCTGGCCAACTGGGGTGTCATACAGGAGTCTCCATAAAAAGATGTTTGTTGTCAATAAAAAGTAGTTCAATATTTTTAAATTTTAACGAAAACGAGGATAACCATGGGCTAACTGAGGGTAGAACGGTATTTAATTTTGCATTCATGTATGAAAATATATCTTGCATATAGTTGACCTTATTGATTATCGGAGAAATGACGAACAACTGTTTTTACTGAGTTGAACCACAATAGCATTATCGACATCGAGTCTGGTGGTACGCACATTTACCAACCAAACCATGAGGTAACGGCCACTGGGGCTACTGGACGTTGTGCCACAGATTTCTCATTCGTTTCACGTTCTTTTCTCATACGCTGCACTCGGCCAGCCATTTGTAGTTGGTCCGTAAATTAGCAAACGTTCACTGCGGTTGTAGGAAAGGATACTGAGGGGTGTTTCACACGTAATTTTCTCCATAGTCTACCAGCGAAGTGACGCACGGACGTTTCGACCTAGATAGATCTAGTCAACATCATGCAAAATGATGATATATACTTGTGAAATTTCGATTATAAAACATGCCCACAGTGTAGGCTATTCACAACTTCGTTTGAGTGTCTTAGTTTAAGCCAATTGGGAGGCTGAGGTGCAGCAATGGGTTTTGAAAGCAAGAAATCTACTGATTATCCATGAAATGAAGACACGTTTTGAACTGTAGCTCATCGAAAGGGATGAGAGACACGGATGTGCCTGACTGGGATATTATGGGGTTAGTCTCTAAGTATGCCACAGCGAAACGATGTACTGATTAGTTAACAACCAACATGAGCCCACTCAGTGCGTTTTGCAAACGTGACCAAAAGAACTAAATATGAACGCATTTCGATTGCTTGTGAAATACACATATTTACATGTTTTATACAAATGAGATTCAGTACTTACCTTACGGCAAATATAGTCCATTGGAAGAAACACAACCGGTTTTAGTTTGAGGATCATATCGTAAATAAGAGCTCTTTCGCAGTTCTGTGAATAAACAGGAAAAGTGAATTAAACGCCAGCAACACCGCTTCTGACACCGTATAAATACGTTCTAACTACGTGTGATTAGGTCACTTTGATTTATACTACCACAGCAACGCTACATTAATCTAGAATGGCAGAAAATGGTTAAACAGCGAACCACAAGCTTCGCTCAGGTTCAGACTTAGAACACGCTTGTAGTAGTTAACCACCAACGATATTGTTAGGTATTTACGTTCTGGAACCCCGTAACTATTGGATAAAAAGCCCGTCGAATTTGAGACAACCAAGTTAGTCCAGGGGGTTTTACGCGCAAATTACATGGTAGTCTGGCGGCCTTAAGATTCGCGACGTGGAGCATGTTACGTTGATCGTGTTTATTAACTGTAATACAAGTCGACCGGCCAGTCGACTGTTTGAATGAAACATTATTGTGATTTCGAGGCTGATGTTCTTCCGTTTTTTGCTGCCACATGAACACAGTCGTGTAAACTTCTAGCAAATTCTGGTCGCTAGTTGTCGATGACTGTGTGTGCGTGTGTGTGTGTGAGTGATGCGGGTTTTGCTTCATGCAGTCTTGCTGAAAAGCATGTGCTGCTCATTCTGAAATGGATAGTTACCGTTCTGCTCTTATTGCTCACTTGTGTTCTTTAAGTTAGTCTTTCTAATCGTGGTTAGTTTGTGCAAGCACCGAGAACCTCTGGCTCTAATAGTATCGATAATTAATTGCTTTGCAGCTAATTTACAGCACGTCGGTGAAGTTACATTTGACCGATATGGACATGAAGTCTGCACAACCCAGTTCTGTAGGCAGGATGGAGTGGAAGCCATCGTCCAACCATTATCCAGTGCGACTTAGGTGTGTCACAAACAGGCTGACGGTGCTCTATGTTATCGATTAAGGAGAGGAGCTTGGTGACAGTTGGGATGTGGGAAAACGGTACCATTGGCTGTTGTACCGTCGGCAGGAGGCTGGCACATTGTGTTCAGCAACCGCTGAGATCGGACATACGGTTGACAACTATGAGAAAAGCAGGGTAGTTTTGGTAGAGTTTTGGAAACCAGCGTATTTCTGAAGAGCCTTCAAGAAGTTCCAACTGGGTAAACACTAATTATAAACTAATAGCGTGAACAGCTGTTGGACCAGTGCTAAATGCGGCTGACACTCGAGGCTCCAGTTTCAAATGAAACGAAGTGTTGAATTACAAGCAGATACGCACAATGTTACTGCGCCCGAAACTTCATAAAAAAACAATACACTGTCTCTAAAAATGTGTATGGATATTGTCAAAACGCCGTGGTGTTCTAAAAATCTAATACGTCGAACCCCGATGCAGCCCAGTAAGCCAGGTGAACTGACCCAGAACGCCGAATTCGGCTTTGTCATGGATGGTGGAAAACAACCACGTAGTCTGTGCAACAGAACGTCTGCTTGCTTGCTTCTGTTAAACTGACAACCTGTGAAAATCTCCCACTGTTGTCAACTTCAGCTTTCAAGTCTACTTTCATGGGAACACACAGGAATTCATGTAATATTGCTTACGTGACGGAATATTATTATGCCAAGTTATAGTAACAAACTAGTAAAGTAAAATATGGGCAATTTCCAACCACATTTCAAAAGCTTTCCAAACACCGTCTTCATCATCTTGACAGCTGGAACAGTGAAGCATAATTACAGCTTCCCTGTAAGAGAACACAGTTTCAAAGATAAATACACTAAGAACCTTCTGTGCACTATGCGACAATTTATTTTAAGACTCCCTTGCAATCGACTTTTTCGATGTTTATCAGTGTGTTAATTGCCCATGCGATATCAGTGAACAGTAATGAGGACCAGCGAAAGTTTGCTTTTCACAGCCTATTTTAACATAATGCTGCGGGGCTTTTAACAGTTTTTAGTTTCATTGATGAATTGCCGGTTCTATCTAAAATCATATGGGTAATCATTGTGAGTGCTCACGAATGTTGGAACAATGTTACAAACGTGTTTCCGATACTTTACTCTGAGACTAATTCACACGCACTGCTGATTTGAGGATTATGGTTTCATTTTTAGTAGGACAGGAGCACCACTCGCTCAGTTAAGGTTTGTATTTCTGAACTGTTCACGAATACTACGTTCGAAAATGCGGTCAGCATAACATGCACTGAGTTAAATCCATTATCCAGTTAATTATGCATCTGAATCGTGCAGTAGATCAGACAAGCAAGACAAAATTATTTTCTGATGTGTTCTCATTCGGTACTAACTACAATTCGACCTTGATGAACCTCAGAAGTTTTTTTTACCGCAAGTCAATGAGTGATGTGGGATTCTGAGTCATTAGTGTTTTCAAATTTTACGGGAATGCTGATACATACATGTAGGTGACTCGTGTTCATCACTTCAGATAACAGACAAACTTTCACTAGATAATTTAACTGATCGACTGAAGCACCAGTTACTAGCACATCATATATGGTCAATAACGTTTTGTTCTGTTGTTCATTGGCTGTCAGATTCATCAGGCCCAGTTGGCTGAGTTGGAACAGTTTGCTATATTTGATATTCACTACCGACATCACCTGCAGTTTATTGCAAACTAAGTTACTTTGTCTTCTAACCACTGTGTTTGCTGATGTTGAACCCAAAATTGAAAATCTTACCTCTACTCTACACTGTGTAACACTAATCTCTTATAGCAGCCTTCAGAAAATCTCAACAACTATTTGCTGTGCAGTTTCTCCAGTTAAACAACAGACGATATTTTGCCCATTCAATCCAGTTTCCTCCTTCTCAACCAATATAACTTTAAGCCTTACGAAACTGCTTTAAGGCTCACAATTAAATCACACCCCGATGTTTGCTTGCAGTCTGAGCTTACTCGAACCAGCTGCACTCAGCTTATACATTTGATTGAAGAAATACCTCCAGCACATCCAGGATTACATGACCTTGACCATATTACTAGCCGACGAACCACGTTGTAAACATACCAATCGTTTGCGACTTACTTGGAATAACGACACTTTGCTCAGAGTGTGAAAATGTACACTGATCGCCAGATCACTTTTCAGCTTGATCGGTAGAACTTCGAACAATGAGTTTTCATCTGCAAAAAACGTACAATAAAATTACTGATGAGTAGTCGGGGATATGATTTACTTTCAACTTAAACACTCACATTTGAGCGCGGTTTACATGTTCAAATAGACTAGTGTTTCTTCTAGACGGAGGCTGGCCGGCAAGTCTATCTGAATACGAAGACTGCGCTCAAATGTGATTGATGTTTAACTTGAAAAAAATGTTGAACTGTGGTAAACTCCTCATAAAATTCGGTTTACGTCTGAGTGCAGGGTGTGTGATTTATACAAAGTAAACACAGTTAGCCGTTGATTGGACGCTCCGAACTCAGTTACAGTTTGCAGCCCTCTTCTTCCAAACCGAAACACGAGACTGGGGATTCGTTCGGGATGGGCTGTTTCTTTCATCTGTTTAAATTACCTCGCCTACCTTGCCAGCCATGGAGTTGGTGGTGACAACTCGAGTTAATACTATTTATGCACTACTGGTATGATTGAATAAGTAGCACAAAACCACTGCCACTTTTGCCGCCGTCAAGAATTAATTTGTCAACAGTGGAAAGGCACGTGAAGATACAGTTGGGATACACACAGTAATCTCCTTTAAAACTGAAGAATTCGAAACAGAATTGCGATGTAGATCAACCTCTCATGATGAAATTATTTAGGATGCATGGTGACAAGCACGCAGCGGTTTATGAACTCATAACACTGGATTAGCAGAGCTGAAATTCCATTTGTTTCCTTTCGAGTGGTGTGCCAAGATCTTAAAGACTCAATTGCCACTTCCGTGTGCTGTAAGAATTGACTGACTCTAACGATTATACCAATAGGAAACATATATATATATATATGCGTTAGGAAAAAGCAAAAACCAGTTTCCACGCACCTGAACGTGCATTAGAACGCTAAAAATTAAGATCAGTTCATGGGTTAAATGTTGCAGATTAAATGGATAAGCGTTTAGAGCTAAACTTAATATGGTTCGCCTGAAAATGGAACAAAAACCAAACCTCACGATATCAGACATTTCGCCAGCACAGAACAAATACACAGCTAACTCATGACAACTATAAGAGTTTGAAAACGCTCGGAAGTAAATAGAAAGTTTCCGATAACCAGGCGATGTTATTGGCAATAACCAGGAAAAAGGTTATCTACCTCGTAGCGTCCACTTAATACACATATGTGTCTAATTCAGTCAGTGAAAAATGGTTTGAAGTGAAATGTACCGACCACCGGGTGTAGTCAGAGGAATGTGATCAAACGGCAATCTGCCCCTTACCAGTTGCCTTGGAATTTATTGATGCCTATCCACTTGGAATTCGTTGACTCTATGGTGACTTATTCTTTATGATCTATTCCACACTGAAGTGTTTGTTTTTTTAACGGCTATCAGTAAACGACGATGACGAACTGAAAAGTTCTGCAAGCTTCGGCCTCCGATTACCTCATCACTTTCACTCCGAACGAGTTAGCTATCAGTGAAACGATCTCTCAAAGGCCGTTTGACTTGCATCTCATGCTCACTTCACTGCGCTCCGAGACAACCATTTACTTAATTCATAATTATATTTTTTTTGCTCCTTCAAGTTACTACAGCCGGAAAAATAGTACCACTTTGTTTGCTATCAAGGTTAAACAAAGCAACAATCGTCTATCGATTGAACAAATTAACAGGATCCGAGTGATTTGGACCATCAGCTCTCAGCACAGTAATCGCTCAGTCGCCGAATCGTGGAATCATGTTGTTTGCAAGTCACTGGGTTCAAAATTCCACACACAAAAAACTGTAGTCGTGAAATTATGAAACAATGATTCCCCTTTATGAACTGGAAAAGGAACGAACAGTAGAACGTAAGATGTTTGTAAAAGAAGACTTTGTTCGCAACTGCAACGAAATGATACAAGCTGTTTGCAGCCAATCAACACGGCAACAAGAAACGTTTGTTGGTGACAAATCAATGAAGTTCTTGACGCCGTCGAATGATGATAAAATCAACACAAATGTTTCCACTGACGTGGCCGGGTGTTTTCGTTGTGTGTTCTCCTCAAAACCAGACCGTCTGCTTGTTTAGTCAACACAACATCCATATATATATGGTTCATTTAGATTGGCGGAGCCCACATAAAATATAAGTCTTGTCTTATAAAAGGTACGTAATTTTTTTATTGCGTCCAAAAATAGGGCTTTTGAGCTACATGGTAGGTGGGATTATCTGCAAAGAAAAACTTGATTCACCTTTGAAACTGAGATTAATGGACGGAAAGCTTTTATGGATGTCCTGTTAACTGGAAACGTAAGAGGCTTGTCATTTAGGGATACACACTGCAAAGGAACCTGGTCGGATCAGGAGTTTCAAGCTCAGGCTTGATGTACACTGTTCAATATAATGAGTCAAATTGTTACACCCAACTGTCAAATGCAACCTTGTTAGATGCTGTTTACCTTACAAATATGTCAAGGCAGTTGATCCAAAGCGTGTTATCGTAACCGTGCTACGAACACTTGTTTATCCCTACTCACCTTTCCGGTAGGTTCACGTCTGCTGTCAAGCAGACATGCAACGCTGCAAAATCGGTGCTTATTGGAGCAACGAGGCCGATGACATCGTCATCAAAGAATGAACCTTGGCCACCAACCCAACGTGAACTATAGTTGCACCTGTACCTGCGGAAACAAACATTTTGGCCGCAAGTCAGAGCAAGTGGGTACACGCATCAGTTAGCACATTCCCCAGATGGTTGACCGATTCGGTAGACAGGAATTCGCGTAGAGTCAATGGTAGAAACCTGAAAGAAAATGGTTACGAAGCGGATACAACTACAGCCTTCCAAGTAATGCACTCCCTAAACTCATGGGACAAATTGGAATTTGTATAAGTTGTGGAAAGTCGCGGAAACAACTCTGTTATTTTTGTACAGAAAAAACTGGCAGTTTTTTTCTGTCTTATCCTGGCCACCCTTACTTTCGTCTGACTTAACTTCTTTCACTCTTCTCCATAGTTAATCGTGCCATAAAACAAAAGTTAGTCTAATAATTCAGCTTAACCTATGAGTTTTTAACTTTCAGCATTCACATCACTGTGACCAGTTTCCCCAATTGACTTTTGATCTGCACTTCCCGAGATGTCCACATCATTACTAAGATTGATAACAATGACAGCATTATTCAACGGCGTTCAGAATGTCAGTGATGTGCCACCAACACACGATTCTCGTTGCCATGCTCGCCGACCGCAAGCAGCTTGTATCATTCACGATGCAGTAGCTGATACGAACCGAACGAAGTGTTTTTTTTACAAACATCTTACGTTCTGATCCTCGTTTTCGTCGTGGTGAAAATTGCCGAACATTGAGAAGCCGTAATATAGGCTAATGGATAGTTTCGGTATACTTTACACTGGTGAAGGGGTAATCAGTCGCGGCAACTGAAACGGTCCAAGGATTAAACAATATAACCCGCTCAAGACGCTACAGTCAGACCGATTGGAAAGTATACCGTATCCAACAGTTGCGAACAACTCGTGAGTCGATCAAACTGAACACACAGTGACAGCGTTCAGTATGAACAACTGTTTGAATTCAGTTACAATAAGTTTTGTTTCGGTTTGCCGTGGAAAGCTTTACTACTTGAACATCATCTTACCAGGAGATATTTTTGGTGTACCTTCCTCTCACATTGAAAATTTAAGTTTGCTTCATTTATCTTCTCAAAAACGGTCCCCTGAGGGAACAAGTACACCGAAGCGTGACAAAGTGGACCGCAACATTTGGTTCAATGTCATGTTTAAGTATTTTGCTCGAATTATGACAGTTCCCAACTTCTTGTCTGCGTCAGAGGTAACACTAAGCATATTATCCGTCGGGAAAAAATCGTTCATTTGGCCAATCACACAACCTCTAGACTGATATGCCAAGGTTACAAATCCACACCAGACACTACTGCGTACGTTCAGTGTGGAACACCATATCACAGTCCGTCCTCAGTAAACAATTGGTCATGCACAACCAGCATATGCGTTCATGAAACAAATCGAAACTTCTATAGAATTTAAGTTACATGTCATTTCGGGTAGCATGAATTTGAGTTCATTTTATGTAGCTGACCGTGTAGACATCTGTTAGTTGATATTGAAATCTACTAGCCATATGTACGATAGGTTGCAGTTGAATTTACATTTTCCTACTCACCTATCTCCTTCGTATTATTTACGATGTCCTTTTTCTCATCAGCACCTCAGCAGAAAAAGAACTGCTCAATCCAGTTGAAGTCAATTGCCATCTGTTACTGTGATCACTTCTACTAAACCGTCCAACATCACATCAAATGTCTAGCCACTTGGTGCAACCAAGTGTGCAAGAGTTTCAGTGTAAGTTAATGTGGCTATATAAGACTTGAACGTTGAGATGATAATTGACAGAGGTTGTCATGGACTGAGAAGGACAGAAAATTTGATAAAAATATCCAAACGATCAGGTTTCCGGTTGTTTCAAAGTCGAATTCAATGCAATTAAAACTTCGAGTTCATTTATTAATAATTGGGATTACACTTTCACTCTGGTTACTTCTGAATTCACTCCCAATGTGTTGTTATAAAACTTAATGTGAATTATCTGTTTCTGTGAACATTTTTGTGATTCACAACAAAGTTCGGTCATTTATTCTCAGATTTTTATTAAACCATTATGACTGTTTTCTACTTCTGGAAGGTCGTTATCAATCTGTTCTGTATATTTACTATAATTCGTTCGTTTCCACCATCTTAGCTATTACGAATAATGACACCGTTTAGTTATGGGGGACCAGGGTGAGTTATCCTCATATTGTCTAGACAGTTGAACGTGGATAATCGTTGCCCAGGTAGTCCACTCAGCTACAAAGAAACTCCAACCTGTTTGGACAGTTTCATAGACTAAAAGAGGTGAATCGAAACTGCACCGACCATAGCAGCATAAAGAACCGAACATTTTCGCGAAAAATCACACTGTACTCCATGTACACAAATTAGGTAATAACTCCTCACAGGCATTTTTTGCTCCCTCAAATATGAGAGAGAGAGCTATTAATCCTGAACATTTGTTGAATCATGGTGCGTTCCTGCTTAGTGCTAAGGTAGACGTGGCTGCCCCGGTTTGTCTTTGACTCTCACTGTAAGAATGTACACATTTCCCTAGTATTGCCCAGCTAACGGTGTGTAAGTTGTATACATTCGACGAGGATAGAACAAGTGGCTTGTATACTACAAGGTTTATCTTCCTGTGGTTTTAACCAGCCATATGTAAGAAATTGTTATCTTGACTTGCTTGCACGCATATTAAAATATCGTTCTGTGGATACTTTGTTGTTCCATCTGTGTTGCAATCGTTGAATCACAAGTGATTACTACATCAACCCTCCACAATGTTTGCAGGAGGTATTCATATAAACGGTTGTTTAGGATTCCATGTTTGCTCTCACTTCGGTATTCCGGACGTCAATCTTCGCTGTTAAAAAACTTGGACCAATGACTATTGTAGCCTCCGGTAACAACGGTTTGTAACCAGTATGTACAATTGTATCTCGTTTAAGTATTTTCAAAGGGGCCCTCGATATTAATGGAGGGTTAAATGTTTCCACCTAGGTGTCACGCCATTAACGACTATTTCAGCATTCTGGACATTTTTATTCACCGTGGGGACAACTGTATTTTTACACTGCAACACAGCACTTGTCTAGACATGGTTTATTTGAACTCCAAGAATGAAACAACCGTTAACCGTCATCGCTGATTAGTAGCTTGTACCACAGTTGGCACGAACACTACGAGTGACAAATAACATCCCGTTAGCTCTTTGTTTTTCTTGCTGAACAAACTGAGTCAGTGTTGTTTGTAGAGAAGCAACTGTCGGTTAGACAGTAAGATTGTACATCAACTGGCTGACTTGTGAGGGACAATACATACAAGTAGCTAGCCATTGTCTCTTCATGAGAAAAATATTCAAGTCTAATGATGTTTCAAAGGTGAATGTGCTTGACAGTAGCAAATGTCAATAAACGATCTCTTCTAGCTTGTTAAATGTGATTTCCAATTAGGAACTGAATTACTGTTTGTTTACCATTCGTTTGTTGATTTGTATTTGCCAATATTGAAAAGGTACTGAACACATTGTGTTCAAGTTACGGTGCAGTTACCGTAACATATGAATGGAACCGTCACAAGTGAATTCTGAACATGACTACGAATCTGAAAATGTCTCTACTGCATATGTCCGTGGTTTATCTGTCCAGGGATATCGGTGTACAATACACATTCCACTTCTGATACTAACGGTCGGAGGCCTAAAAAAATGAATGATTTAATTTAAACAGCTTTTCCTCACATGTGTTAAATCTCACCGGTTAACCTCTTTGTTATGTTCAAAGTATAATGAAATATTCGGGAATAGGAAATTTTCGTCTAAATTTATTAGTCAGAATGAAAATTTGAATAGAGTTCCACATGGAACAACGATACGTAATTCATTCATATTTAGGCCCTAAAATTGATAAATATTTGACGCGTTTGTTTCACACCCAACAATCGCTTTCGTAACCCTTGCATGGACGCAAATTTGACTCCGCTGTTTATGAGTGTAACGCTGGAATAAAGAATTGTCCACCGTAATAGTCCCGCGTCATATAACTCATTG
This sequence comes from Paragonimus westermani, assembly GCA_008508345.1. Taxonomy (NCBI): domain Eukaryota; kingdom Metazoa; phylum Platyhelminthes; class Trematoda; order Plagiorchiida; family Troglotrematidae; genus Paragonimus; species Paragonimus westermani. Next base: position 49,522 of record QNGE01003546.1, read on the forward strand.
AATCAGCCAACAAGAAATGACCAATTCTGTGGACTAGGCTCTCTTGGTTATGATAACCTACCTCATATACAGACGGTAAATACGGCAGCAAAAACACAACGTAGCTTTTTGTGCCTAACTATGCTTGGTTTGACCGTTTCTCTATTGAATCTCTCTCTTTGAATGACAACAAACAAATAATCAATTTTGATCACTGTCCACGGTAACTAGTCCAGATTACTGCGTACACCCGATTATCTTCGTATGGATGACAGTTTTGCTCATAGAAGCATCCTTATGACTTTTAGTAGGTTTACTGTGGAATCAAACGTACAATTGTTCGTTTTTATCATCGAACAGGCGCAGTCTCTGTGGAAACATCCTCCTTCAATCTGCATCACCTATGTCCAACAGTGTTTCGAATTCGTGTGCTCTCATGAAGATAAGTAACTCCTGTTTTTGGTTGTCAACAGACTGATGGATAATCTCCGTTTCCATCTGATCTCTGTGTTTGTCTGCTGTCGGCAAAGCACAACAATCCTTTTAAGCTGTAAGACTATCTGATTGAGGTTTTTCGTACGATGACCGAGTTTCGAATACAACATTTGGTACACTGCAGATTTGTGTTACTTGATGGCCTGATTAAATATTCTAATTGCTTCACAACAAAATATCAATTGGTACACGGTGGACGTAATCGGGGTTGCACTTGGCGTGTCCGCAGAAGTCAAGATTTTGTTGAATTTTTTTCGCAGCGTTCGCCATCCTGTTTCGCTCTCACTAGAGCTCGTCATTAGTGCATATCCTTGTCATGGCCGAGATTTGAACTATGTTCAAACGAAAGTGGTTAAGCGTTCAGATTCGAGGATTCGGTCGTGTCTAATGCGAGGTCAATGGCGCAGTGGTCAACACAGTTGCCCCATGATTGGAATGACCGGAGTTCAAATTCCGGCCGTGGCAAGGATAGGTACTACTGACGAGCTCTAATGAGAGCGAAACTCGAGTCTAGTGCTTGTTTTCGAAAGAGGCTGGCCGGAAAGTCTATCTGAATGCGAAAGCTGCGATCAACTGTGAATGATGTTCAACCTGTTGGGTTTGTTAAAACGTGCAGTTGTTTATTAGCAAGATGCCATTTTGTTAACGTTTGTTCACTTAACCCGCTGGCTTCGTTTATTGCCAGACACATACTGGCCACAAGTCATCGGACTAATCAGGAATTCACATTCAGAAGTCTAATGTTCAACCCTAATTCGCTTTTTCTGCCCTACTTGACTGGCGCGGTCACGACTAGCCGTCTTAATTCTATATCCTGAGTAGAAAAACAATCACTTGTAAGCCCTAATTTTCCATGTACTTAACAGTCTAGTGTCTCCCACCCTGTTTAATGTTATGTTTGAAGTCCTTCAACCCCTCCCCACTAGCCTTATGCATCCATTTTTGGTCACTGATGTTTAGTTCTGCGGGAGAAATTCCAACTACCCACATCTACCAGTGCGCGCCTTCTAACAGTTATGTTCAACCTCATGAAAGGAACCAATCGGTTTGAATCATAGTTTGTTGTGTTTGTCTGACAGCATGATGTTGATCGATTGGATATCTGGTTTGTTCAGGCCTACGTAGTAATCGAACCCACAATATTACATACTCAGTTTTTCCGTTCCACATCCTAACCCGTACTGTCCTATTGTCATTTTTATCCGGTCATAATGATCTCCACTTTAGTGATAAACAAGTTCGATTGTGCTTCATACTTGAAGTCCATTCCTTCACTTGCTATTTGCATGCAATAATTCCAGAAGTTTATCACAAATCATGCACTTCTACCCACCATTGTTGTGTCACATCAGCTACCTTTGTCTATTGACTGTGAGACAGCTTCGTTTATTGTTGTTTTGCCAGCCTTCTAAACTGTTTCCTTCTCGAATGAAAAGTTCGTTCTTTGTCGACTTTCAGTGTTTCTGTAAGAGCCTAATATTTTTCAGTATGTAATAACACTATTTGTTCTGACTCTTGTAATGCTTGTATTATTGTCAATTGCGTTACGTACACTGTTTTGTGCAAACAGTACCCCCAAAACATTCTGTCAACAAGTTCTGAACATTCTTGGTTTTCATGAAAAAATTTATTTGAAGTTTGTTATCTCTATATCGTCTGTTCCTAATCTGGTTGGCACCGTATTGACTTGTTGCCTTACAGCTTTGACACCCTGACCGGTTGATCTAATATCGTCGCTTTGGTTTCATCCATATCAATCAGACGAGGTCCGTGGTCAGTGGAAGGTGACCCATTGTTCACATGTCATTCGAGGGCATACAGAATCAGGACTGTGGAATAATGATTTTTATGGAATCCAGTGAATTTAAAAGCCAATCAGTGCTCAAATCAAAATGCTGATAACCGTTTTTCTACAAACCCAACACTTAAAAATTCACTCTGGAATCCAGAAACAGAGTACACAATGAAACTGTATTTAAAGGTAAATTCACTTAATTTTGAATCGATAACCAATAAAAAGTGCATGTCCCTTCTTTACTGTTCCCTAAGGTGATTATATGGAATGTGTGAACTTCAAATTCGCTTGCATTTGTAACTGAGCTTCAATTTGTTTACAACTGCTTGTGGTTCGCTCTGTACGATACACGTGGGCGTTTAGAGCAAGCAATATTTCACAGCTGGACTGGTTACTACAACACACGCCAATCGATCAAATCGATATAACCTTCTGAATAAAGTTCCCACGATTATATATCGTGTTGTATTCAAAGTACTGGTATATCATTTAAAATGGTTTAACAATGGTATGCACCAAACGGTTTCAAGAAAAGCATGCTTTTTGACTGACTCCAAGGGCTTAACTAACAGCATAATGAGGAAAAATCGATTAAGAACGCCGAGATTCCTGATTCTGATAGTTATCATGGTTTTCAGGGGCTACGTAAAAAAAAACAGTCATGAATAAAAGCTGCACTTCATCCAACCCACAATTAATGGGACTCACGAGTCGGAAAAGCGGTTGCGTGACTTATGAGTTTGAAATGGTTCTCCATTTCCACACGGATCATACGCGATACTATTTCCGTGGTATACCACAATTCACTCCACGGTCTCATACAACCAACATGTCTCGTTTGCCTCTCGGTTGTTCATTGATTCTCTGCTGGCTCCATTGACTCGATCCGCTGACTACGCAAGTGTCGTATTCACCTCAGCTGAATTGTTCATTAAACCTAACATCATTGAGAAATACCTACAAGCATATGTGACTGAACCTTTGTATATGAGAACTCGGTCATACGTAGTGTGTGGTCAATGGTACAGCTGACTGCGACAAGAATACATACTACTACAAGCTCTAACAAGAGCGGAACTCGAGTCGGGTCGAAATGGGCTGACTGAAGTGTCAATGGGAATGCGATAGCTGTAATCAATTATGAGTGACGTCCACTTTATAATTTCCAACACCATTAACCATTTTTATTTCGCCATCCACATTCATCAAAGTGGCGCGACGAAACGACCGCAGAATTTCTAGATTTTGAGAAGGTTGACAGTCGGACAGATGAATATGTATACAGTGGGTGGAGTAAACCACCGACGTCAGTGCTTGTTGGCTAATTTCTGGAGTTTCACATCTAGGTTGATTTTCTGTAAAATGTGCAACTGTTTATATAACAGAGTAGCCACGATTTCCTCGACATGCTGAAACAGAGATGGTGACTTTGAATGATCCCTAACTTCTTGTTAGTTTTTAAAATGGCAGCCCTAACTACTGAGAACCTGAGAATAAGAAAATTTCCTCACGATGTAGCTGGAATCGCATAGATTTGTCAGTTGGTCAGAACTTACTGTCAGTGTGCCGATACCTTTTCTGTGTGAAAAGCAACCTTTGCTGACGACAAAACATCTGCTACTGCCATATTCGTCAACAGAGGTTGCACGGTCTGAACACCACTCCACTTTGAATCACATTTCCGTAAATATGCTTCACCGAAGGAATTAGCTAGAGAGTTAAGGAAGCTATTTAAATGGGAAATCGTTTTGGCAGATTCAGACACAGCTGCAACTGTCGCTTTCTCCAAGAAGAATTAGTGTACCGTGGAGAAGTCACATCGCCACTGTGATCCTTCACAAACTGAACATAACAAGTGAGCAGAAACTGTAAGAAGGGCATATCAGATCCACAAAACTCACACTTATACCTTTTGTCAGATGATGGGATCCGGTGACGTCTACAGGAAGATGAGATATGTCGGATATTCACATATTCGAGGGGTTTTCATAACTAGCTGGGAGGATAACATTCTCGGAATGTTTAACACAAAAGGTGCGTACAAAAAATGTGTTTGCTTTCTATCACCACCTTACCTTCAGACCTGTACTATGCTGACTATATCATTCTGTTCGACATGATTTCTTTAACTCCAAAGAAAATGAACATCAAGCTGAAAATGTCATCCGTTATTCTACACCGTACTTCGCTTTTACAAAGTATACTGTACCACACCAAGATTGACAGTCATCGTCGATGATGACGTTGCGAAGAATCGAGAGGTTTGCTAACGTAACTAGTTGCTCCAGCAGTTGAATAGGTATATCCCAGATGACATGTGACGAACCTTGTACAACATTTAACTACACACAGTCCTTCTACAAAACCGTGAAACTTAGCTTGTGTTTAGGAATAATGTTTGAAAGCTGTCCGTGTTCGATGACTAACTTCGCGATAGACTTACACATAGGTGGCGAAATGTCACCTAGCCAACGACATGGTTTTCGAGATATTTGGAAGACTCACGTTTAACACGATGCCAATCGTACTGATCTACCTTGTTCACTAGCTTAACACACACATTTGGTGCATAGTAATCCTTCTTTTGTCGTTTAGTTTGTTTTTCCGACAATCCGGAAAACATTAAGGGTAATTGCTAGTTGGTTAGTTCTGGAATTGGAAGATTTGAAAAGAGCCTGATTTTCAAAGATCATGTAGGTTTCCTGGCTGCGTCATGGAGTACCATATTCGCTTGCAGTCGTCACACAGTCATAAATGCGGCTCTGATGTAAGAATCTTAAGTTCATAAGGCTTCCGGTACGATTTTAAATTTTGATTTATAATCTGTGTGAAATGTTAAAAACTACCAGTTTGTGTTAGTTGTGAAATCGAAGTTCCGGGTCTTTACGTTACTCACTTCGTTATCGCCAGAAGTTCTACTTTTGACAGCCCTACCTCGCCGTCTTCAAGGCTTATTTTTGTCAAAGTTAGACAAGTTTTTGACTCGTCGTCATCTCTTCAAACAAACAAGGCTTATAGAAAGGAAACTCATGGGCATCTCAAGGCTCATCGATGAGTTTTCGGTTACTCAAACAGATCAAAAAACAGTCGACTGTCCTTGGCTCTCAGTATGTTGCCTGATATGGTCACTGTGAACTGTCGTACCATCATCGATTATATTTACGACAGTTCAGAGGCTAGCTTACCAAATGTTTTCTGTTGCTCCCAATTGTAAAGAAACCATTTGCGGACCTTGTCGACAACGTGAACGGGCGCATGCAGATGATGCATACAGGACAGAGTGGCATCCATTATGCGTCGATAGTTGACTTTGTTTGCATTGGCCGAATCCAGTATATCGATTATCTGAAACATGTACAACATATCGATGTGCATTCAGATTGGGACGTCGATTACAGCTGTTCTCAATGTATGACGAAACGCTTTTTGTCACAATAAAATTGAGCAAGCAGTTCAGATCAGCCATGAAAGTTTTATTTGGGGCAACTTGTGGTAGTGTGTAAAAACTGAGAACATTGATCGCTTTCAGTACTCTAGAGGAACAAATTGTAGTTACTCTAGATTCGCTACGCTATCTGATCATCGAGGGCACAGCTTCAAGTCTCGAATCACCACTTTTAAACTTACTTTAAAATTCGTTTCTGAGTAACCGTCCTTACCATAGTTAATCAGTTCTCGCTTTAAACCTACTGCAATTCCGATGTCTGTTGATTGACGTAAAAGCATTCTGAAGACTGAAGTTAGCCCTCAGTCATGCTGTAGCGAGAAGGCGTCCAATAAAGCACAATCTTTATTGTCCAAATCGCCAGTCACATGCAACGCGCGCTCTCTCGTTTATGAGTCATAATTCCAACTCGCAACACCCCCCGCCCCGGTTTCCATTCACACGTCGTGTGCACTTCTAACCGGTTTACGTGTGTGACCTGTGCCTTCTATCGGAGGGTTTTCCGCTTGCCATCCCTCGTCTGTTTGTCCGATTTCGTTGCGCGATGGCTCGTCCGGCTGCTCGTGCTGTCCGCCATCCACCCAATGTTGGC
>QNGE01003546.1:55866-81509 GCA_008508345.1 Paragonimus westermani
AACCATTACGAACTCCTGGTTATCACAGTTTGGTTTGATCAGGCATTCCTGGGTCCGCACTTTGCAATCACACACACAGTTCACGTACGCACACACACAACGCAACCTCTGCGCACGTACCCAATGTTCTGTGACACCACTGGAACTAGCCGGTTCACGTAGTCCTTGGAACACTGGGGACAGTGTTCACCTGTGGAGGGTGCATTATAACGCAGCGTGCTGTTGACGCCATTTTGATTTTCGTTTGTGTAAGTCGTGTGCATGTCTTACTGGACCTTTGGCTCACGTTTGTTTGTTATCTCCTTTTATAGGAATATCGTTGGAACCCCGTACTTCTGAGAAACGCTGTCCCCCGGTGTCTCCACGTTGCACAAAGTGGGTTTACGAGTGTATCGAATACACGAAGCCAGAACGTCCGGCTTGCCTGTTACACAGCAGGCTTTTGAACGTACCTCCCCCGCGTTGAGGTATTCGGCCGAGCGTTCGGAAACTCGCACCTCCGACCTGACAATCCACCACAATGCTGTGGTCACCAACAACGGTGGATGATCACATATCTTATCCAAATCTAAGGTGGGGACAATATCATTTTTACCTCAGGGATCCTTCAATGTAAGCATCATGTTTTACCTAATCAGTTTTACTTGTTGTTTCATTCACTGACTGTTATTTACTAACCTTCCACTAGGCGTGTTTGGTCAGTTACATCTAACGACTTGATGCACAAGAGTACGAGGGGAATCTAGAAACAAGCGGCTAGTCATCAACGGCTTCTAGCATGTTGAATCACCACAGCTCATTTGAAAATGGTTGAGTGGATGAGACAGACAACATGACCAAACCACATTGTTAATGGTGGCAAAGGTCCATACTGAATATTTTTAGACGCTTACTTTCAAATCAAATCACAATGGTAGCCGTTTTCGTCCTCATTTTATTTTCATCAGCTGGAGCTAGTCAGAACGGGTTTCTAATCATAAATCAGTGTCACGGTTACGTGTAGCATGTTAACACCCAAGAAAACTGAATCAAGATTGTCTACCCACTTTACCAATGATTACCAGCTGTATGCACAAAAAATGACGTTCGCAATGGAATAATTTCTTCACGTTTCCTATTGTCACTCAAGACAGCTGAGCAATCTGTTTTGACCTTAATAAGTAAGTATCTTGTTGATATGACTTTGACGAAAGAGTTAACAGTTTTCATACCAACAACATACCTGATCAACGTCTCTACTAGTGTGGCTTGGGAAACCTAATGAACGTTGCTATTTTACCAATCAGGTGATAAAAAGCGAAGACTTATGTTTCCGCCTTTCTATCCATTAATTTTCTTGCAGCTCCAGAACCAACTAAATCGGTGGAACAGCAAGAAAGCGTGAAATCACGGCCAGGACGTTTGCCCCAAACTGCCTGAAAGAAACTTTAACTCATCCGATAGCGTGCAACACTTACAGAGGAAGACACGGCACTTAATCCATAGGAGAGCGTTTGTCGGCCACGTGTCTTAACCTCAGCATTTCACTGTCGTTTGTGATACTTTTAAATACTCACAGTTTATGAATTTTCAAGTACACCGAATCTTCACTGGTCATCCGTTGGTAGTCGGTTTTACGTACTTGAACGCAACTGACTGTCAATCTTTATGTGCCATGGATCTAGCTATGAGTGGTCCATACGGTCCAAGTGGAATTACACTTTCCGCTTGAAGACTGAAGAAACTATAAGAAGTGAGTTTCTGTCGTATTCAAATCTGAGTGTGGTTTTCAAGTTTACTTAGGTGTTGAAGCTGTGTCATTTTGAACCGAAATAGCCCATTAGGTAAGAACTCTTGTTGGAACACATCACAAATACGTATCATCCTCCGAACTTCGGAGTACAGTAGAGTTATCGATCAGATTTACTAGAATAGTTGTCTTTTTCCAATTTCGAAAGATCGCTTTAACCTAATCACTATTTTTTTCACTCCTGGCAGAAATTCTATGTGGTGCACCACTTTAATGTCCACAAAACTTCAAACGGTTTTCAACAGTGTAAACATCGCTGTTCAGCCCATGGCCTACATTGCAAGCCAATGACTATTCAACAAGCGACTCTGAAACGTACCATCTGGGTGTTTGAGCTACGCTCACGTTCTGTTAGTTGTTCTCAACAACGTACCAGGGCACACATGCTTATTAAATGCGAGGTGTACCACCACGTGTTCACATGCTACATGAGCTTATCAGTATGTTGCCGTGTAGTCGCCCCGTCGTCTGCGCGAGACTAACGAAGTATGTATTCGTCTCTTCTGTGTGTGTTTGCTGGATTACCATTACTGATCAAAAATGGTAACAGATGACTGAAAAGCGAGTACCACTAGCTAAACGTAGCTATATAGTGAATTATGGCTTGTTTTCACCTCATTAGTTAGTGTGAGTGGACAGAATTCGTTTCATATTGTCTGTTTGCATTTGATTACGGCCACATGGACCTGAATTGGTGTACAAGAGGCTTCCTGATACTCACCCTCAAACCGACATATCATGATCGGTTTCATCCTTGTTGGGACTCATCAAGTTGAGATAGTCTGAATGAGAGATCGAACCGGCCGTAGTCAGAAAATAAACTGGCAATCTGAGGTGGACCGTTCTGTATCCCTGCTAACTAAAAAACGATCAGTAATGACACAACTACAAACAAACTCCCCCCCAGTCACAAGCAATACTCACAGAACTGGTGACCAAGCGGATAAGAGCACTGTCTCGTACCCAGAAGAGAAGTCGTTTCGGTTCTACTAAACAAGACTGAGACCAATTGTGGAATGTCGGTTCAAGAGTGAACGTCAAAAAGTAACAATTCATTCTTTATAAGCGTCAACACAGTTTGAAAGCTGTGGTCTAGGTCTACAAAGTAAACCAAACAACCACGGTGAAACCTGAAGTGTAGGGGCAATGGATCAGTACTCAGCCTGTGTTGCCTCGGGTGATTGAGGTATACTTTAATGATCGGGTTCAATTATGCGCATCCCGACTTAGAATAGGATAACAGTACACCTTTTCCCGAGGTAGCTATGCCAAACCGAGGGGATGGATTTGTTAACAATTCACCTTGCTACAAATAAGCCCCCGTTATCATTCCTTCGTAGTTCGTTAGACAGAAAGGACATGCTTCAGCTCACTGGAAAATTTTTGTGAATTCTTGAATAGTCTCGGTGGCACTTGATCTTCATCCGCTACTTCACTATACTTCGTTCGATTTCTACCTTCTATGAAATATGTAGCTTACCAAGAACGATTGAGCCCAAATTAACTGAAGCTTACAGTTTTCCTTCAACTGTATAATCCCGAACAAATCATATGCGCGTTTTGTTTATAATGCAATTACAGTTACCCAATACACAGGGAGTGTTTCATCTGATAGTCAGCAGACGCATAGTGTAGCCTGTGCTGTCGTCCACAATGTGTTTGTGTGTAACTCAATATGACACGGATTCCGGATAGAAGACATAACTGTTTCGGTCGGAAGCATGTGCCGGACCATCTCAAATCGTTTACTCTTTGTTGGCTCTTTTGAGAGGAAACTAAAACGACAACACACTCAAGATGCCGCAGACACACGCGCACACTGCCTTGGTGAAGACACGTGCCAACTGTGAGAGAACAGTGTGACCCAGTTCGGTTGACTTCTGGCGATCGATCGCCTGCGTCTGACGGTGTGGTTGACCGAATGCTGTGTACTCACCCCCTACGGGTAGCTTCGTTCTAACCCCAAGGTAAGCGCCGATTTTGGTGGCCCAGTGGCCAAATGATGCCGGCTCACGAGTTGCCTGAATGGTGGTCAGCGGCTGTTCAAAAGTGTGGAGCACTTGTTACGTGTGTCTGCTTTTGTATGTAGTGCACAAACAGGTGTGTGTGAGGTGTAATCGACTTAACTCAGGCTGAATCCGTGCACCTCCAAACGATCAACCCTTTGTTTATGTATGTGAATAAGCTTGGAACGTTTCCGTTTGAAGCGTAAGCAGTGAGAGAGCTAAATCAAGAGACCAACTGTTAACTGCATCAACATTCGAAAAGACTTGGTTTCTAGTTTGCCGTATGATTTTTGAGAACACCGGACTGTGGAGTGACAGATCAAACTACGTAGTAGTTAGATTTCGCAGTTCTGTCGCTTCAGGATTCATAGTACTCACTGACACTACAAGTTATCTGCGATATTCACAAAATCCTTATATCACCAGTCCATCTCGCGATCTGTTCGCTCCATGATTTTTTCAACCGCCACGAATTACTTGAGACTCAAGTGAACGGTACCAAAAACAATAGAGTGCACTTCATGAACTGTGAAAAATCTTATTCTAGTGTGAATGTTTGTTAATGTTTTGGTTAGATGAAACTTGAAGCAATCGTTTGCTACTAATAAACGATTGTCAAAGTTAACTTCAGTTTGTGCTGATAGGCGAGCACGTAATCATCTGAGGCTGTTTATTCACATGCGTCCCTTGAACTAATCTGTTTGTTAGCTAGACAAACCATTCGTCTACCTGTACGCACCCATTCCCTTATCTGTTCGGTTAGTATTTCATGTATGTAACTAACGAGCACGAACGACATGTTGCTCGAGCACACATCTTACTTAAAACCTTGGTCATATTCAACCTACATCACATGACGTATGACTTCAGACCAAATCGCAGCATCTCTTCAAGCATATACCGCATTGAAATGCATTCGTAGATAAACGAAACAGACAGATACTGTAGTGTGGAACAAGTGAGTTGCATACGCGAAAGTTTAGTTGTAACCAGATTTTTGAGTTCATCTGACCTACGGTTGACATCAGCAACAAAACATCTGTTGGAATTGTGACCGTCGCGGCAACTAACATATACTACTCCTTATTTTGGTGTTAAAACGGCATACATGGTGTGACAGTACGGTCGCTTGCATGACAAACTGACTGTGGTGATCCGCGGATATTCATCTGGGAACAGTTGTGTGACTGTTTTTCTGCTATCCCCTTTGTGATTGGTAAGAATTGGAAAAAAAAATTCGTTGAACGCGGTGTACCGTTGCTGAATTCTGTTTTAAGATTCAACACATGGACTTGACGCGTCATAGTTCTTAAGAAACCTGCCTCTGAGGTCAAGTGTTGAGAGCTAACAGTCAGAAATACTGAAATCGTGAATACGGATTTTCTGGTTTGCACCGCTGCATTAACCAGTTTGATCGATCCTACTCTGACTAGTATTAATTACCTATGTCCAGAGAGGCCAGATGTCGAAATGTCGTTCACTCAGACGTTTATAGTCCAAAAGGACTATCTGTGGACCCATTTGGTTATATGAATTCGACAGACTCGCGATTGTATCATGAGCTCTTGGTTCCGTGACCGTCGATTGGTTTGAAACGTCGTCTCTTTGAGTTTGATTCTTGACTGCCCCAGTCTAAAGCTATGATTGCATGAGTGGGTCAGGGCTTCACTGCACAACGTGGTCCGGCTGTCATCTTTATGTCTACTATGTTGAAACGTTGATGAAACTGTCGTACTGCAAATTATTGACACAAGTTTTGCTAAATGACTTAAAATTTGCTTCTCATCTTCAGATGTAATACGCTTCTGCGGGGCTACCAATAGGATGTGTATTTAACATCAAGAAATACAGACAGTTTGCTGTCTGGTTATCAAGCTGCAACAACAGCAGTGGCAATAGGTGGATTGAGATGGGGGTCTGCATCTTCAAGGTCAAGGTGAACGTTGCCGAATTTGTTCATCCTCGGCTAAAACGATACAACTCTGTGGAGCATGGGGGCATGAACAATTGTAAAAAAAGTTTCTGATCTGCGACTACTGAGTGGACTAACATAGTAGGTTGGGATAAAGGAACGGAGCGTTGAGACTGAAGCTAAAGTGAGTTTATTCATTCAGTCTTTTAGGATGCGCAAATTAAGGTGGCTGGGACGTTCAAAAAACGTACCGTTCAATCGTGCACCACGACAATCAGTTAACTGATGATGTAAGCGTGTGAGATCGGGAGTTAATAAACCACTTGGTGCAGAAAAGTGTAGTTTGCTACCAGTGTCGTATCTATGGTAGAGGAAGAGTGTCTCCTGATTCAATCGCTGTGTACATTAGAAAGTAGAATTGTTCATCGGGATCAGTGGAGTAGACGTCGTGTTCATTTATCCATGTTTTCTATGAACTAAGTGAACGTAAGGGAGCGGAACATGGAATGCTGTAAAGGAGTTGTCCAATGGATATCGCTACGTTCACATTTGCAACTTGGTTACTTGATTACAAGGTGTAAACACCTTGTAACAAGATATATGGTCACTGTGCAGCAAGCTCATTTCTTTCTCTCTAATTTAAACTTGAAGCAAGAGCATTGATACTTTTCTTCTTCTCACTTTTTTGAGACAGATAAACAAAAGTGCCAACAAATGATTATTGAAATGACTGTTTTCCGTAGAACAGACAAGGGACTGACAAGACAAGTTACGCCCCCGGGGCCGATTTCCCTTCTTCCCCAACTGCGCATACTATAGACGAGCTAGACGTGTAAAGGTCTAAATTACAAAACAACCACAAAAAGACCAACGTTTAAAAGATGTTCGGCTGTTAACTATTCCGCAGCAGAAGTTGTTTTTTTATACACAAATTAGTCTGGTGTGGACGAGCGATCGCACCATACTACTCATACCACCATTATTCAGTGGGGGGGGCAAGAGCATGGATTGTGACGTTGAAATAGCCGCGGTAAACACACAAGAAAGAACACTGGAGTGCAGCATCGCATGAAATCGTCTTTTCTACATAAGGGAATTGAGCAATGTCGTCCGTGGCAACCGTGACGCTCTGAGACGAGTGCTGTACGCAGATGAGTGTTTTTGTTTGTGATCCTGTTGAAACGGATGACACAAGGATTAATTTTCTGACCAAATAACTCTTGTGCTATTCGCGTTTCGTGGATCGCAACATCAAAATGGTGGTGTCCGATTGCAATGGCCTGGGCATATCGCAGCAAGCATTTGCTCCGAGCCGAGAACATACTGCGAGATGGGTTTCATTTGTCAGTCAACGCACTCACGTTTTGAATCACCGGCTGACACTTGACAATCGATACTGCCAGTTCTTTCTGGGTGTTTTCTGTCAAGTTGCTCGACTCCATGTTTACTTGTTGAACCAATTTTCGTAAACCGTCAGTAAACCTGCTTCCAAGCTGGCGTTCAGTTCCGGCCATCTAGGATGCTCCGCATCCACAAATGTGTTCATAAATTACGGCTGATTGAGTGAGGTGATACATCGGTTGCTTAGCCAGAAGAAAGTATGGGGACTCGGCGTTTTTCTTATGTCTAGTGACTTCACGGCAAACAATGTGCCAAAAATACCTGATATTAAGCGTTCATCAATCAATCGACACACACTGCGCCCCTTGAATTATAGGTGCAACTTAGTGTTTCTTGGGAACTGTGTCATGCATTAGGTTGCACAACACTCGTACCAAACTTCCTTATGAATCATTTCGGAAAAACGTTGTTCCATTGGGTTTGCTCTAGTCGAAGCAGTTTATCATCCAACAAGTCACTAGTACAAAGCCGTCTTGTTCATTCAAACAGTGTACGTACCAACCCTGTTTTATATGCTACTGCTGCAAATGAGTTAAAGTCTAGGTACTGATGTTTTGAACCCAGAAGGCGGATGGCACAGAAGTTGTTTATTTGGGGAAACCAATACACATGTTATATGTCTCAACCAGACTGCGAACAAAAACACTCATTTGCACACCACACTCATCTGAGGATGCTCCAGTCGCTTTGGACACCATGTCTCAGTTCCGTCATGTGGTGAAAGCCATTCTACGTGGTGCTGCCCACTAATAATCCTTCCCGCAGCTCTCCCGTATTTATCCCACGATCATTTCGATTTATGCTGCTATTGAATAGTGGTGTGAGTAGTATGGTGCGACCGTCTGTCCTCACTATCCTAGTATTGTGAACCGAGAAGGCGGATGGCACAGAAGTTATTTATTTTGGGAAACCAACAGACGTGTTGTGTCTCAACCAGACTACGAACAAAAACGCTCATTTGCACACGACACTGATCTGAGGATGTTTCGGTCGCTTTGAACACAAGTCTCAGTTCCCTCATGTAGCAAAAGCCATTCCATGTGATGCTGCCCTCCAATGATCCTTCCTGTGTCTCCTCCGTATTTGTTCCGCGGCTATTTCGATCCCTGCTTTCGCCTCGCTACTGAATAGTGGTGGTGTAAGTAATATAGTGTGACCGTCTATCCTCATTACGCTAGCTAATCCACCTATTTGTTCAACAGATAATTTGCTACACACATCTATCCACTGTCTTGATTATGTCAACACCCAGGAACAGCTGTCGGCCATTAGTCTCACTTTTTGAATTTTGATGAATATTTGGTTTTAAACAATTTATTTGGCTTTGCAAATCTGTTACATAGACTTAGTCTTTCGTGCTTAACAAACGCTTGTTAACATAACTTGAAAACAGAATCCACCAAAGTTCTGCTGGTATCTGCAGTAATGTAAATCGACGCGTCTTACGTAGTTCATGATACAGTCTGTTTGCTATGTGCTCAGCAATATTGGCCAATTAATGACTTGTGCTTGTCATATCTCATTTAGGTTACCGGGTGAAATGAAAATAGACGCATGATATTTGGTCCTCATCGATAAATTGGTTCAGATAACCAGCCCGTAGCTTGAGTTGTATCAGTTAGTGATCGAAGGACTACTCTGAGTAATACGACTGAACCCATTCATAAGATGAACAGCAATTTTTAATGTACCGACAACGTATCTGAGACAAGTGTATATCAAGGTATAGCTTTTAACGAGAACGAATAGAAATCTGTATATTTGCTCGAAAATGTATTGCTTATTAAGATTTTAACGCCGTTTCCTTTGCCGTTCACCAGCTGTACATAAAACACGCCACACACTCATTTATGCAGTATTGCGTGCACTCCTTACCTGCCTTAGTCGGCTCCAGTATGGTGAACGTACCTACTAGGACTTGATCCGCGTTAACTTTGAACACCATCTAGGAAGTTAGTCGAGGTTGTCTGGAAATAACCACGATGCAATTCCTCTAACGTTAGAGTTAAACCTACAATGCCGTCAACGATTAATATGACAAAAATTACTGAACATTTGACACATCTGACAGCACAGCATCTAAATGAAAAGATCACCCACTGGAGAGCAGACATGTTGGCCCAGTCATTAGTTTGATGGGAAACACTAACCGCCTTTCACTTGCATGCGCGTAATTCATGGGAGCGAAGGTTTTTGTGGGGAGCAAAAGTCGAGCCCTTTAATCTCTAGTCAAATCCGGCTCAACGGACACAGCCACATGGCCCGTTTAGCCCCAGATCAATTGCATATTCTTTCACCCATGTTTATCAGAATGGTAGTTCTAGTGAACCCACACATTCAAGCATCATGAAAGCTATTCACAAGCTTAACAAACTATCTGACACTTACAGTGGATCACTGCACTCTCGCCTTATCTAGCATAGAATTTTTGGGCTTAATTCCTATACAACAGAACGACAGGCTAAATCGACAAAAGATACATTTAACAGGGAGTAAACCCTTTCTACCCTTCCAGGTCGACAGGAATGCGACAAACATGGACGGAATCTTTACAACAGACAAGCGTTTACACCCGATAAGGCCGTCCTTAGTACCTTAAATGGATTATGACAGGTTTGAAGGACGTATCAAGTAGAGTGGTTTTAGCTTGTAGCCGTTAGTGAAAATTTCGCAACCCGTAGACAACCATTAATGAGTAAGCACATTGATGAACAATAATAATTCACATATGTAGTTCAGATTGAACAGCGGGAAACAAGACAAGGGAACACCATTCAGCACCTACTGTAGTGAGGATAGACGATCGCACCATACTACTCACACCATTATTCAGTAGCCGCATGGATCGAAATGATCGCGGGATAAATACGGGAGAGATATGGGGAGGATCGTTGGAAGGCAGAATGACATTTAATGGCTGTTGCCACATGGTAGAACTAAGACATGGTGTCCAAAGCGACTGGAGCGTCCTCAGAAGAGTGCAATGTGCAAATGAGCGTTTTTGGTTCTAGTCCCGTTGAGACGCTTAAGTAGTGTATTGGTTTCTCCAGTAAAGCAACCTTTGTGCCGTCCGCCTTCTGGATTCACAACACTACTGTCCTACGAATGTATGATTGCGCGAGATCTGGGATACTGTTGAGTTTTTCAGACCCGGATAATGGCCAACTAACAGTGATTGCAACGCAGAAGCTGTCGGCTAGCAGAAAGACGATATAATCTTTGCCTCACTAAGCCCAGCGGGATAAAGAATTATATTTCGGGGAATACCATCCAGTTAGTCACTTCAAAATTTTGGCTGGGCGTAGTTTGCTTTCTTCCATTTTCCAAAAAAGAGAGCCATTCGATCACATTCCAGTTGTCCGCATGAGTGCAGTTCCGGGTTTATTGACCCCAAAATGAAGTTTTTCGTAAGCATTCTAAGTTTACGTTTGCGACAGGCAATGTTCGAACAGTATCGTACACATGTCCGAGTATTAAGTCGGTGTGCATTGATTTGGAGTGGTCCACTAAACTAAACTACGGTTGCGCAAAACTTAGAGCGGCTGACGTAGTCAGGTGTAACTGAGCTGCTGATTCAGTGCATACGAACCGGTTTATAAAACTTAGTACTCCGCCCGTAACTTAATGCATAAGCAAGTATGGTTTGGTGCAACACAACCCAGGGGAACTGGTCTCACAATCAACCAAATATGTTTTCTTCATGATTCCGGAGGCAACTATCACTAAGGTTACCCCTAAATCATAAAGGTTTGTCTTCAGGGAGATTATTCCATCCCGGAAGTGAGAACTCATCGTCAATGTATAGAGATCCGAATTGAATCGCTGAATCGCACCTCCTGAAAAGGAAAGGTGGATAATAAGAAATCGCTTCCTAATCACTGACTTGGATATGAGAGATTTCGATTGAAATATCTCATTATCACTTCGTGTGAATGGCTTTTTTCACAAAACTTGAAAAGTTTCTCTTTCATAGTGGAAGTTTAAAAATTCTCCATTGGAAGTTAAGTTTTTCTATTCATGTTCATTACCCCATGTGGTATACAGGGTAACCTGGTCTGCCCGTCAATGGATTTCGTGACTTTAATGTGATCCTTTGAATATCTGTCCAACTGCTGTGGAATTTCCACACTTTACTCTAACAACTCGCAGCACAGCTGTCCACAAACAAGTGGCTAAGTATTCTAGTTATGAATAATATTGCAATTAGTGATTACCTTTGCCGTACGACGTTCGAACAGTTTGCTCTCAAACTCACCCTCATAATTTACATTCTCCTAAATGAACATGAACACATTCAGCTAGATACTGGTTTCGTAGCTCAGTTGTTAGAACAATTGTTGAGTCCGAACATACCAGTTCTGTTAGTGATTTTAGTCTAGCCCAAGTCGAAATGTTTCAAAATCGGGTCCATTGTAAACTGAAAGGTCACTCTCTTTGCACACATCTGTTTGTTTTTAAGCTGTTAGACATTCACTCAAATCTAATCATTGTATCTTTGCATAATCCATCAAAATAAGCCGGAAAATTTTCTCAACTGGCACTGTTTTCAGAGGTTTACTGAAGTATTCACGAAGTTCATTGTTGTTATTAATATTTGTGTGCGATTAAGGTTCACTGAATTAACTGCTTCTCAGTTGCATAAAGCCTATTGTTGAATTGACTTGCTGTGACGATCCTCACAGATTGAATCAAACATTTGACAGTAAAGCATCAAATTTTCACAGCCAATCAGAAATCGTGAAGCAGTTACACGAACAAGCAATAACAAAGTTTAAGAACAATTATGATCACCCTGATTAAAAATAGTACCGTAACCAACATTAGTCTAATGAAAGACCGTAATTTTTAAGAGTTCAGTAAAAATCTTTTCAAGAATTACAGTGAATATGAACACAATTTTTGTTCGGCTCCCCATAGTGGTATTACCCAATGCCTGTAAAGAAAACTAGTCTATTGCTTCTCTAACGACGCATCTGACAGAATTGAATATCATCTGAAATCGTCTCTGCATGGTTCAATCAAAGTGTGGTTGAAAATTACTGCAGCGTTGGTCACATGATCGTGTGAATGGGCTGGATAAAACTTTGAATTGTCTAACAAGGTTTTGTAATATAATTTATTCTACCCTGTCTTAGACTGAAGTTACACGTGGGACCGTCCACGTTCAGAAGTGACGTTAATCTGTTTACGAATTCACTCATAATTCAATAGCGGGTCTGACCTGACCAATCAGGATGGCGGAAACGAGTATCCCAGTGAGCCAGTAGCTCGTCATGAACATAAACTCGTACGGGTTGGTCGCAGCCGGCAATGAACCGATCGATGTGGCAGTTTTCAGACAAACGTAGAAGGAGTAGACGTATCTACAGAATAGACGGATGGAAGACGTAGTTAAAAATGATGTCAGACACTATGATTTTTAACAAAGAAACCAGAAAACCAATCATGCTGAGAGTCGTCGAAAAACCATCCCCTCCAAATCAAAACGGGCGATGTCTGAGTGTACAATAAGTGTCATTGATATCACTTAGTGAAACCTTACAGGTGGCCCGGATTTTAAGCTGCTTGTGTAACAAATACGAAAAAAATCGATATGTATGCCTTTCCCCTCTCACTCCAAAATTATTGTAGTCTTTTTTGGCACGAAATCTGTACACATCACAGTAAGCCTAGTGAATAAACTTCTGACGATAAGTTGGCTAGATCTTAAAGTATACATTACCAAACCTCATATACCCACTTAGATACGGTGCTGAATAAAGTTACGATTCTCTGAACAGCGTTCACAAACGACTGTGACGACAACGGCAATCAACTGTGCGATGTGGATCATGTTGTCCGTCCAACTAAGTTGGTAAAAGTCATTTGATACCACCATCTATTAGTGTAACGTAGTGACCGAAGCAGTCATATACACATACATATTTAAAGTAATCGAAACAAGGGGGCACACACTGAGTAGTGAACGAATTATTGTGACGTTTCAAATCCCCACTAGGATCCCTTATCAAACATATATATATATATAACTCCAACTGTGAAAGTTCCGAGTTTCATTTATGACTTCGTGGATCAAGTGCAGGAGAACTCCTACCGCATTTAGATACACCGTTTCTGTCGACGGCTGGAGTCCATCTTCCACACACCTGCTAGATTACCTAGTTATAAAAACACGTTATTGTTGAGAAAGCATGATAACTACTAATTAAACGCCAGTCCTTATAATAATGTGACTTGCTAGATTAAGTTCAGATTTTCTAGTTTGAAAACTAAATTATTTCATATCAAGGCTGCTTGTTTTGTATAAAAAACAAGCCTTTAATTCTGAGAAATCACTTTGAAAGCAACATCTTTTATGTACCAGTGTGACTGTAATCGATTTGGATCAATTCCCGTATCAACTCAAGAAATCTTGAAAACGAACGGAAAATTCGAGAAAAACTCCTTTTTTGGACTTACGGAGAAATATGACCACTGGGAATAGACCAAGTGGTTGCGTTCATTCCTTGTATACGGTTGAAAGTGTAAAAACCGCAAGTTTCCAGGTGTATAATATAGATCATGTAAATCATAGTGCGAGCCAAACGAACGGCGTAACCGGCATTTAACCTCTGATCCAAACGTTCGAACGTGTCCCAAAACGCGTGAACCTACAAAACAAGTAAGTGGTAGTCACGTGATTACCGCCTCCGAAGGGTACACAATTCCAGTGCACGTTGTAGTACCCCTACAGTCAGTCGCAGTTAACGCTTTCACGGAAGCGTATCCGGTGTCTCAGGCTAAAAAACATTTCAGTCTTAACTACTCAAATTGGAGCTTACAGCTTACATGAAACCCAGCTCTGAGGAGTATGTCATCGTTTTTCTGAAGCAGTAGTCATCCACAATCACGCAGTAGCTATGACCAAACCAACCCACCTGCAGACGATCGGGGGCATAAGCACTATTCTGAGGTAATTAGAACAAAACGATCAAGACTCATATATATATATGTAATGTGAATGTTAGTTTGTATATAAAAAAACACTGTTAACATTTGGTCGAATACTCCAATTTCGAGTAATTTTTTCCAGCGATTTCTCTTGGTTAAAAGCACCAGATTAGGCTTTTCTCTAATTAGAACTTGACAATACGGCATACCTCTGCCACGACTACGATGTGAACTGCTTTTCGTGTTGACCACTTTTCCAACGACCCCATATTATTCAATGCTCAACTATCATACCCAAACTTTTAGCCACATCCAAGAATGAACACTGTTGTCAGTTTGCTGATGAGTAGTTGGGGATTTGGTTTATTTTCAAGTTGAACATCATCCACATTTGATCGCAGCCTTCGCATTCAGATAGCAGGTTTAATGAGATCAGTGATTTAGACCCCTCTCGGAAGTCATGATCGCGGGATTATCGATTGGAGGTAACATGACATTTACTGTGTCTCCCCTCAAGACGATCGGTCAAACTGATTATTGCTTGCATGCGAAAGTGGTTGAACGTTCAGATTTGTTAATTCGGTCGTGCCTAATGTGAGGTGAATGGCGCAGTGTTCAACACGGTTGCCTCATGGAGGCGTGTCCAGAGGTCTAGTCCCGACCGTGGGAAGCTCTAAACAAGAACAAAACTAGAGTCTAGTGCTTCTTTTCGAAAGAAGGTGGCTGGAAATTCTATTTGAATGCGAACGCTGCGATCAAATGTGAGTGATGGTCAACTTGAAAATTATTGTCAGCGCTTGTTTTCTAATGGACCCGACTGAAAAGTACATCTGAGTGCAGAAACAGGAGGTAAATGTGAGTAAATTTCAAGGTGTTTATTTAAAATATTCCCAAATTAATCCTACGTACATTGTGCTGTTATTAAAATGACAGCAGTGGGCTTCAAATGATTAGTGGACTCAACGTTGTAGCATCGTTTAAATAAACAAATCAATTAACTATGTTAAACGTATAGAGCAGCGTGCTTTGCGTATAGCTGAACATCTGAGTGATCATCTGTATCAAATATATCCCTTAATGCTGTTTGTTACAACTACAGAACAGATTAGATTTTAACTGACAGGAGCTACTTTTCGTCATCTGAATGCTCATTCGTAGAACTACAAGTGGATTGACTAACCACTGTTTGAAGCAAAACCATATTCATATAATCACCCGTGCGCCCAAACAAACCTTACATTCACCTTTTACATTCACAATAATTTTGCATAACTCAATATGTGAATCGCAAAATGTGTGTAATTTAGATTGCTTCCATCTTTCGCGTGTTTCGAATGACATGGCTGTTTCGCGGTGTCCTTAGATCTTCCGTAAACAAGCTGTCAAGGTAGGGTTTCGAGAGCCAACTCGGACTTTACAAGCACACATTCACAAGAGAGACAGGATAAACAGTGAAAGGTTGCCATAGTTACGCTCTTTCGATCCAGCATATCTTTCAGAGGTGATTGAATCCCACATCTCAGGAAACACTAAATCTAATCTGTGTGTGATTTATGAAGCTGAGGTCGGAACTGGTATTCTTCTGACAGTTGTGCCTACCAATTAGGAATAAAGCAGCGGATGGTGGCCAAGATTTAAGACATAACCAGATGACATACTGACTTACAGTTTGCTGAACATACCTTGTATATACCTGGAGGTGGGTGAATTCGGCAGATCGTCTTAACCAACTTCTAGGAGAGGTCAAAAGGCCACGGATTTAAACGTTTACTTCGGACACAGAACCAATGGGAGCAAAACACAAATGTTTGCGTTCTGGTCAATGAACTGTTGACGATACGTTTTGTCAGTTTGTCAATGAGAGATAAACTTTTTGGTTCGACGCACATGAAGTTCGAGGGTGCTGGCGTATATTCGGAACCATCTAGTTAAACTGCATACATTTTATCATCGACTTAAACGAGATCGTCCGCTAAACTTTGTAGATAGTCATACCGCATCCCACTAGTAGTGTTACATGAAATTCGCTGGTTGGAACACAGCAATATACAGCGGTAGAATGTCAAGTATACATGTTCGCGTTTCAAGAGTATCTCAGTTTTGCCATTGGTTGCCTCCCAACCATTTATCACCGTAACAGGGACTGCGTGTGACATACTGGAAAGGGATGAGTCTGAATTACCCACGTCAGTACTCACTGATGTCTTTTACTTGTAGTAAGCTAAAACTGCTAGGAGAATGATTTTTGAAAGACGGTTGTGCCATTTTCTTCTACGTTCGACGATTATCGT
This sequence comes from Paragonimus westermani, assembly GCA_008508345.1. Taxonomy (NCBI): domain Eukaryota; kingdom Metazoa; phylum Platyhelminthes; class Trematoda; order Plagiorchiida; family Troglotrematidae; genus Paragonimus; species Paragonimus westermani. Next base: position 72,196 of record QNGE01003546.1, read on the forward strand.
ACAGTGTCAGGTAACGAAAGCGGTGGAAACTGAAGACGGACAAGATATTTGATCCGGAACAATCTAGACTACTGTTCCACCACTGAAGGTCATGGTATCACCACGATTTGCTCACTTTAAACAAAGTAATTTATATGCTGTTAAATATTCATCCTCCAATGAAATCGAACCAAGAAAGAAACACCGAATCTACTGGCAGCTGAAGTCGATTAGTGGCTGAAACGCACATACAATCACACTGATCATCAGTCCGATATTTCCGTCACTAATCCTGCAACAAATTCATCAAACAATGGAATACGTTGATCGACAAAAAACAAGCTCGAAGAATAGTACCGCGCACCTAATCGAAACATGAAAAACTGGCTAGAAATTGAGCAGTCCTATGCAACAGAAATCAATACTACGAACATTATCCAATCCAGTCGAAAAAGAAATCAACACAATACCTTGAGTATCACAAGGAAATCTATTATAACTGTTTACATTTACAATAACATATTTTGGTCACATGTACTGATCACCTTTCTAACGCTTTATGACCCAGTTTATTGAATGCGTTAATGACACAACAGATCACACGTGTTTTTTGTCAGATCAGATAGGCGAAACAAACGGATGTGCTATGTATACAGTTCTTTGAATAATTAGGTTAACCGTGTAACACATGAACACTCGAGTGACTTTTGTTTGGTTTAAATTGTTTCCATCCAGATCACATAGCAACCCAATATACCGATTAGACACAAATGAAGTACTTTGAATGTCCAACGGAAAGCGATATTATTTGTTACAGTATGGGTATGATGATCATCTGTTAGCATTGCAACATCTTAGAGTCAGGTGATACAATACCTCAGTTGATGATAATGCCGTTCACAACACACTAAAAGTAGCATGTCCTAATCGAGGAAATCACGTTAAAGTCAATTAAACTGACATGATCCTTAGAGGTAGCTGGTTGTAAATGACCTATGCGTACCTACAATTAAGTGTCAAATTCGAAAAGTGGTTCAGAGCTATGATACCTTTCTGACAACTATTCTCCTGGTAGCTCTGTCGGGCAATCACTAAATAAATAGTGTGCACTTATAAAATGCCATTCCGGATAACATGAGGCCGTAATTCGGAAACACTGACCAAATCACACACAAACGGGTCACATGAAGACGGTAGAAATCGATCGAGATCTGAACTAAACTGAATGGAGAGAGAGTGAAAGCAGTACGTGTAGAGACAGGATATGTTTACGTCAACTTATGACTCAGGCGATCTTAATCAGATCAGGGAATGTGGAGAGAGTCTGCACAACTTTATTTCATAACCACAGTTTCGGTTGCAGTTGTGCACTGTAAACGGAGATGTATCCTTCCCGGAAATTTCCCGGGTATGCGACAGAACACTTTAACCACTATGATTGATTACCCTCTAGTAGTTTGTGTCAAGATGGGGTGCCAAAATGATGCTGTTGATGAAGATTGTGAAATATGTTTCACAGATTTGATAGCTATCGTTGAGGATTTGGGTTTTTCGTTTTTTGTTTGACATTTTGATACCAAAAGTTTCATCACTAATCGAGATGAAATCATTATCGCGTTCAGCATTTCAGTTTGTAAACGTGCTATCGTTTTGATTGATGAATAATCATTTGCAACATAACTATGAACCTCAGCAAATACCTGAACAACCAAAGCTGGGGTGAGTGACATTCTTTTAGCTCATCGGGGAAACTGCTTCATTGTGTGGTCAGTGAAGCTGATCCCATACGAACAAGTGAGACGACGAAGACAAAGAATTGTTGGAGCAAGGCAACAGATCTGTGGGACAAGAGATTAATACTGGTCTACAATGAAATATGGTTTTGAGTTGAGTTCTGCGAAATAACTTGTCTCCAGTCGTTTAATTCTCAGATCTGTACTTCGTTGACAACGTTTTCTTTGATTGTATAGTGCATGAATTTATCTTCCGCTTCTGCCACATGCCTAATAGTGTTCTTAGGTGCCGTGTTGGTTAACGGACGGTTAAGGAGTCTCTTTGAATAGTCGCTAAATCAAAGGCTATACTTGACAAATTCTAACCCGGTTGCCAGATAGTTCTGTGTACAGTCCTTCTGTTCACCAGCTTAATTCCGTGTTCACGTAGAGGCATAGAAGTGTACGAGTTGGTAAATTAATTAATCTTGGTCTTACAACTCACTATAACTTGCCTTATCTTAACCTGATTACCTTTGTTTACGTGTATTCCATTAGTTCAGTGATTGCATATCTCTGAAAAACTTAATCGGAAAGTGTCTCAGCGCTAAAATTCTGTCATGATAATAGGGGATTCTTTGTGAAACCTGAGACAAAACAAGGTTTGTCCTACTATGTAGCCGTGACACTTCTTGTAGGTTTGGCTTTTTTAACGAGAATGCAATAAGGACGACTATATTTACACCTCCTCATAGCTCGTGCACGTTTCTACTCAAAATACTTTCCTCAAGCTTCAAAGAAGGGGGATCACGATAGAAGAAACCAGGAATGATTGTGTATAGATGGGTCTGTGTTATATCATGAATGATGATGACGCCTTACTCTCACTTTCAGCTCGGTTGTGTTGTTTGCAAGGTGTAGGCACCTTGATGCTGAATGTTTGAATATGGACGTAGTCATTTTCAGTNATGATGATGATGATGACAGTAGTTTTAGTCAAATGATTAGGTTGTCATAGTTTACAGACATACGGAATAAGGAAAGAGTAGACAAGCTAAAACAGTGGTTTAGTGGTAGGGCAGTTTATCTCTAGTTGATGAGAACAGTACGTGGCTTGGACCAATAGCTAAAGGTCTAGTGCATCTTCTGTATGCTTAACGTTCCTAATAGTCGTACTATGTGAAGTGTTTGATGACTTGAACTGTTGCATCAAATCTGGGTTAACATATCAACCCATGACCCTGACACAGATACTTGGGTATAGTGTTGCAAATTGAACACATAGGCTGAAAATGATAATTTCTTACGAAGTGCAGTAAATTACTCTGCTGTATTTGTTTCGGTTAATTAGTGGTGAGTGTTTTATTTATGGTGCTGCTGCAGGGAAGTCGTAAATAATACGACTAGGCTGTTCTTGACATATGAACAAATGTCACAGTTGTACACCACAGCGACTGTTCTGTCTACCCTCTAACTCTCTAAGTGCAAAAAATGTATGTCCGTCACACCATCAATACGTCTATTGATTTCTTCGAAAACACTATTCTCCAAAGTCTTTCAACTGGGACCTCGCTCTCGGCTCCCACAGCTATTCCAAAAGGCTGCACTGTGAATGCTCACACCAGCCTTGTTCGAGTCTCTCGAAAGAGCGTTAGTAGTCTACGCCGATCGTCGCCAACGACCAACGTGTGAGAGACGACCGAACGCGTCTGTTATGCGTGCGCGTAAGTAAAAATCAATCGCTCATGCAGTAAAACTCCGATTGGTGAGCACCGTAGATCTAATTTAGCCCGGCCCCAATGTCACTTGTTTGGTCTGTGAATTCACACGACCAACCCGCCACGTGATAACTTGGCCCGTTGTGGTGACCCAGCCAATTGTTGAAAGCTGAGGAAGGCGCGAACGGTTTGCACAAACCATGTTTAGCATGGAGAGGATACCAGTTAACGTTGGTGTAAGCTTGCCAGTGAGCAGGACACCAACAACATTAGTCGAGGTGCGGCCATGGATATATATTCTTTTGTCTACAATCTTCACAGCTTTTCTAAAACCAACAATATTATGTTGACCAAGAATAATCGTTTACACCTGTGTGATGCCATGATCAAATATCCCTGTCATGAGGTGAAACTAGACTACCTTGATGTAATGGACTATTCAAGCTATCACCAGCGTCCTGGGTTCTTTGTTACATGTACAACCACCCCGGTCTACGTCTATCAACTCCCTAGGTAAATTCAACCATACAAAAATGAATTTTCGAATAAATGTGTTCACCTACCTTTCTTTGTTCTCGTTATCGTACATATATGAAATGCCGGGATTAACCAAACCACAGAGGGTGGTTAAGATGATTAACGACTACCTGAAGTTCAGCATTTGCCTGGTGGAAGCGAAGAAATCGATCAAATCCAGCGTTAGACAGGCTGATCGTAATAAGGCCCCAAAAACACGTTGGCAATTCATTTTCAGAAACGGTGTCGAACTAAAAAACACGACACTGGAACAATCCAGTGTCAAATCAGCCGAGTACTAATTACAGCGTAATAAGGTGCCGTAGAACGAAAGTGTGATCTCTCGTAGATCCGGAACAATAGTTGTTCAGTGCTTTGGTGAAACAAGTGGCTGCCAGGCAGACTCAAAAGCAAACAGCCTCATTATCACGCGGCCTTAGTTCTTCCAGGCCGCAAGAAGAATTTCCAGTTCAACCAGAAAGGTTCGTGCATAACCTCCAACTTACTTGATCATATTGCAATGAGAGAGCTCTCATATGGTTGCGAATAGTGTTACCCAAAACGTAAAAAAGAACTTTTAGAAATTGTGATGTATTTTGATAATCTTTTTGGTTAGTCGAATGATCTAACCGCATATTCGATAGTCGACCCAAAGTTATTTAAAACTACAATTGCTGACAGTTGCTAGTTATTCTGAAGCAGTACATCGAAGATGTAAGGGGGCCTCTAATAGAGAACCACATGGGTTCATTGAAGAAACTTCAACAGACTTCAGATATTCTCCTCTGTGGACCAGTTGAAGGTACGGTAACTCTCATCTTGAACAAAAGTGATTACATCAAGAAACTGGGTAGTATTTTCAATGATCAGATCAAGTTTGTAGAGTCACAAACGAAAGAGTCAAAACCGAGTATACTGAATATCACCTCACTAAATGTCTTAAGTCATTAAAGTTGATAATTTTAGCGACATTTGAACGTCTTCGGCCACAAGGTTCTAGTATATTCAATTTCTACGAATCACCATAATTGATATGAAGAGTTTGCCTTACCACTCAACGGCGAAGTGGCCAATGAAACCACCGGACCCATTTGAAACCAACTGTTTCACGCAGTCTAACTGATACATTCGAATTTGCCCAGTGCATATAGAACATTAATAAGTATTCACGGAAATCGCTGTTATTGGGCATAACAATGTTAGTCACTAACATACTGTTGCCAGAAAAGGTTAACTTTGTCTGTGATAACGTGTCTGAGACCGGATTATATACTGAGGTATCAGTAATAAGGCTGTAGGAACTTCCATTCCAAAACATTTTCGGTGTACAACTGCTATTCGGCAGTGCACTGTATCGATAGATAGATTACGCAGCAATAAGATCCCCACTTTAACCTCTCCTGACCGATTTATGTACAGGAAAGCTTGAGCACACCATGTGTCAGTCCATCATCAGTCGGTCCATTTACTATAACGTTCGACGGCACTCGTTCATCAATTAAATCTACGTTTGATGAAGTGACTGAAAGCCAAATATCTTTCCCAGATGTTCGTTCACATCGATGAACAAACAGCACTACTCAAATCAGGATTCAACGGAAGATTAATTGGAGAGGTCATCACGTAAACTTTCACAGTTTCGTGCCCAAAAGAGAAATCTAATGCGTTACCTGACTGACAGATCAAGTATAATTTGTATGTTGGATACGTTAGACAATGAGGTCGAATTCATTAGAAACGCACTTCATAATGACGGCTACCTTGAACGACCTATCACTAGAAGTCTGATCATCACACCATTCGAACGCGAAGTACAGAGGCTGTTGTTTATTTGAGTGCCAGTGGAAGATGATTATAACGCAAAATGACTGGCAGTTAGTTCAACCAAACAATCAGTAGGGCTTACGCTACAAGTGGACTCTGTATTCAGTTCATCATTTAACCAGTTTTCCAGTTTTGTAGCAAAGACGGGCTGGCAATTCAGACCTTATCTATGTGTATCAGTTCATTCAGTCGTTTCTGTGGAACAGGTTATATTAGTCGAACATTGAAACAGCTTTCGAAATGAGTCTAGAATCACCAACCACAAACCGGCTGAATTCGAAACCCCATCGTTCAATTCTCTACCTTTTCTCTTTTTCTTGTTTCTTCTAACCAAGATTACTCTTAGTAGAATGACTCCACCAATAGCTTTAGGATAATCTTTCTCTTGCGGAGCCCTGTCAGTAAGTGGATGAATTCCAATGTTATTGCATAATCTCGTTGATTGCTTTGCTACATTCACTTTTAGTATGACAAAAAAACCGTATTCGTTAATTTCTGCTGATTACTTCAGCTACGGCTTGAACGAATATTCTACTATATCTCTTAATCAATCGGGTTATCAGCAGAAGTATGCAACCAGTCTTAATCCATATTTGCCTACTGTTTTTTAATGTTTATAATCGACGAATCTTAAAAACTTGCTTTGTTAGATTTCTAAGATGATCAACAGATTTAGTGAAACCTCGCCAGCCAATCCGATGATTTCATTCCAATATGTGCAACAATTGGACATCGAAGTTCCCATTCATACTCTTAAATTGGATCTTTTCAAATGTATTTCCGTGTCTTTCTGTGGATCCAGTTGCAGGCACAATTCCGTGCCGGCTGGAAAATCTATCTGAATGCGAAGGCTGCGATCAAATGTGAGTGATGGTCAACTTGAAAACAATTCCGTGCGTCCAGTTTTGTTCTTCTTGTGTTGTTTCTTACCCAGCTCGACTTTTAAACAAACCTAACATTCTTATGCCTGAGGAAACCGCAAACCTGGATCGACTAATATCGGATATGAATGTTCATCGAACTATTCAATGATTTCAACCTCATCGTTGTTGTCATTACATGACTCGGGCTCATTGCCTTGATCTTTCAAGTAACGAATTCGTGGTTTCGTACGAGTTAAAACTTCACTCTTGATGTATCCAATACGTATTACTGACTCGATTTTTTCCGGTTCGAACAGTCACGTATCTGTTCTCCAGACAGCTTCACTTGGTTGATCGGTTTCAGGTTTGGTAGAAGGCATTAGTATCAGAAGTTCGGGGATTTGGGTTATTTCAGATCGTACACCATGCGCAATCGATCATAACGTTCGCATTCAGCTAAGTTTTTTCGGACTAGCCAAATTTGAAAAGAAGCACTAGACTCGAGTTTCTCTTTTATTAGACCTCACCAGTGGTGAGTAGCCTTTTCCGAAACGGAGTTTACACCTGGACCGAACTTCTACTATTGATTCACACCATGTTCATTTGGTTTAGTGAAGACAGTAATTTCAACCGATGAAGTTCTGTTCATGGAGTTATCAACTAGATAGAACAGAGCGGTTCTGCTCATTCTCCCTTCAAAATGATCCGGCAAACTGAAGACTACTCGTGGAAGGTTGTGGATGAGCGTACGAATTTGGTTATTCGGTCGTGCATAGTGCGAAGTTACTGGCGTTGTGATCAACACGTTAATCTTAAGAGCACAAGCTTCAGAGTACAAAATTAGATTTGGACAAGGATATTCGCTGATGATGGGTTCTACTAAGAGCGAATCTCGAGTCTAGTGCTTCCTGTCGAAGTGGGCTAACCGAAAGATTTATTTAAATGTGCACACTGCGATTAAGCGTGGGTTGTGTTCAATGTGGTCTGTGTTGCACTCACTAGGATTCACATTGAAAATATTGACTAGATTAAACTTCAACACTTCAAAGAAAACATCCTTGGTTTTAGCGAACAGAGATTAGGAATTTCAACAACTGTGAATGAGAACTGTTGGTGAAAACTAAAGCGACGACTGAATGGCGGAACAAATGTTTGACCCCAACCCAGTTCGGTATGCTGCCGAAAACAATGATCAAGTGATGAGTGTTAACAGTCCAATGTAATTCCAGTTAACACAACTGATGCACATTCTCAGAAGTTTTATTGCCAGTTCTCTGTAAGTTACCACCTAGGATGACCAATCAATCCTTGTGTTATGTTCAAACTGGTTTTCAATTTTTTAAAATTGGACCTCGGATCAATTGCGATTTACGTTTTTCCGTTGAGTGCAAAAAAATGTCTTCATCGCTTGAGTTATCAGCATACAAGAAAATTCAGCGTTATATGAAAAGGCCTGTAAGAAAAGCAGTTGCATACGTCATACTCGAGTTCATGGGGTTCGACGCACACTCAAACACATACTCCCAATGAAACATTCGTAGGGCCACTGAGCGAATCACATGATGAGGACAGCAGTTATCAGGTGGTGTTTGCTTTTGGTTCGTTGTTTGATACCTTGAAATACACATCTTTTTCACGTAATCTGTCACCCACTACGTGATGCGACGTAGATAATGGTGGAAATAGGTAGTCAACAAACAAACATCAGTAAATTTAATTCCATGGCAATGATCGAGAAGAACCTCAATTGAAAGCTTATTCAAAGACTGGCAGACACTCGTTACTGGCATCTATCTTAATCGATAGACTTCTACCCTTGATGCCCCTTGTAGTAAAACACTTTCAGAAGATGAAATCTCACTGACACCGGGCCCCACCAGATCTGCGTTAGTGCGTTCTCCGGATATGATATTGAATGTCAGGTCCATTAGATCAGAATAGAGGGGAAAAGGTACGTCTGTAAACGGTTGAAAGTGCTCTGACGTTCTAAAACTACATAATTAACTACAACTACTGATGACTGCTGATCTACACCAGTTCAGTAAAACCTCACTCCCTACTTTATTCGAGTTGGATACATGGCAAGCCGTATTTCATAATACGATGCCATCTAAGACATCTACACTACCATCAAACGTATTCCGCATCGACATGTGCGATACACAGCTTCTCATCAAAGAAGCTCTAAACACGCTACCGTTCGAGGCAAGAAAACAGAGTGATTATCACTGTTTCACAACCCCAATCGAAAAGTCGCTACCCGTGAATGTTCATGAGTGACTGATCTCTTTCAGAAACCGTCTTATTGTGTTGCCATATTTGTTCAACAAACTGAGAAACTGTAGTACCAAACTCTTGATGGCATTTGATTCAGTTACTAACAGCTCCTAGGGAGGATGTTTCACAGCAGAGAGGGATAATGCGATTAGTGTTGAATTAGACAGATTTCTGAGCATATCAAATGTGCTAAATCTCTATATCTTGATAACTAGGATAGCGGCAATTATAGAGGAAATTTACGACCATTAAATTTGTTGAAAGATACAATTCGAAGCTCTTAATCTCAATTTTGAATACAAAGATAAAGTGCATTCTTTGATCGATATTCACCTTCCATAAACAGCACTACACTTCCAATTTCTTGTAAGAAGAGAGTTAAACCTATTCATATCCACAATGGTGAATTTGATAGCTGCAGGTAG
>QNGE01003547.1:5814-28147 GCA_008508345.1 Paragonimus westermani
ATGATGATGATGATGATGATGATGATAATTGTCCGCAAGATGTAGGCACCTTGATGTTGAATGTTTGAACATAGGCCTATCTATTTTTAGTAGTGAGTTTCCTCCCCGTCCCCTTCTCTTCTTTCCTGTTTCTTCCTACACGAAGTTTGCTTTTTTATCGTGTTCATGTGGCAGTCATCTATCAGTTGTTTCACGCTGATGTATTGGCGTATATGATGATGATGATGAACTCGCTTGCTACTTCGATTAACTACCCGCTTCCTAACTTCATAGTTGCTTCAGCATCGGTGTCACTCAATGCACATGATTGAATGCAAAATTCGCTGCTTGAATCTCTGATGACGGTTTGCGTCTAGTTTTGCAGCCTTACCGAGTCGCTGGTCTCCCGTTCGCCTTATGTGTGCTTCCTTTGAACCTCAAAGACGTCTTCCTCTCCAGTGACTTCGTAGATTAGCAGGTACCCCTGAGCCTTATAGATACCACTCTCTACTTCATTTTCTCTACACTCATCGCTGCTGATGTTGCTGCCTGTTTACACGAACTGGTCAACGATCTCCATGTGTTCAATGTTCAACCCTAAATCTACGTAACTCAGACAGACTTGCAGAAACATTTTGCACAATGGGCTGCAAAACGTACTCCGAATGATTTTTCTGGGCGCCAGATAGTGGCTGAGGTTACCTGAACTATTTGAAAATTGTCATTCAGCAACTTGTCAGCACAAGCCCGATCATTCAGTCCTCTGCCTAGCATAAAGTTCGCTCTAAAATTCTGTGTGTACGTGAACATTCCCATTATCTCACCTATGAGAAGATTGATCAGAAAGGCTGAAGGGGGATAGCGTTGATTTTCCCCTTCGTTGGTTCTAAAGTCGTTAACTGGTTCACTGTAGGCCCTCTCCGGAGCTGAACTACATGATGATAGGACAGACATTACGTTTACTTATTTGACGGATGTAGTGGACAGGTGGATATGCATTCGACCTTCGTCCATTAACAATGTGTTCCCAAGAGAACCGGGTACAGTTTGGAAACGAACCATATATTTCCGCAATGTTTGGTAATATGAGGAGCAGTTAGCTTCAGCTTAGTTTGTGACCTGCAGCAACAAACAAAAGGAGTTCAAGGAATACAAGGTGGGCTCTAGCCCACTCGACGGTACTCAGAATCGCACCAAGTTAAAAGTGCGTAGAACCTTCCAATGCGTTAAACAACACTCGAAAGGGTATAGGTGAAACGGTCTTAAGGAATATAAGAGATGAATAGTTAGGAAAAGAGCAAGCATTCTCAGCAGGCAATTAGTTGCACAACTGAAGAAGGTGGCACTGATTTTGTACCAGGCTTCCTGCGGCAGACGTACACAGAAGCATGTGTACAGAACAGGTGAGCGAGAAAACACGATTGGAGTTGGGATCCTTAGAGAAGCCACACGCTAGCTGGTCGGCACACGGGTCCTTGTCTTTCAGCTACTTTCAACTTGCACATAAATCCACTGAATCAAACGTACCTTTATTCTTGAGAAGGACAGTTGTTGGCCGATGGTACCTATGGTGCTACACAGGAATTTGGCGAGGGGTGAAATCATTATGTAATCCTCACCCAGGGCGAAACGGTGCCTGTTCTTTGTTTTTTATTTCAGCCTCCCGGACTACAGCAAGTCGACGGAATACAATGTATATTAGTACCTTAGTTTTGTCTAGGGTCAAGCCAATTTCCGGAGAGTTTTGCAAGGCCCCCTTGGTTCCTTTGAATATGGAGACAACCACTGAGTGGTCTCAGCACTGGTAGACGCTTCCTGTCATCCCTACTAATTGTCTTATTGCCTCACTATCTGATTTTAAACGTTCCCACGCGACGTCGTAAGCTGATGTCCTTACTGCGTTTTATAGGTGATGTTTGCTTTATTGATCGGATTACGTTATATGCTTATGGCGGTAAAGTGGTAAAAACAGGGAAGCAGTCAAATTGGTCCACATGTTTTGCTTAATAGTGTGGTCATCCGAACTTATTATGGGTGGGTTTTTCATCTGCCCCACTGATAGTGTCACTGATAACTGGGCGCTCTGTGTCGGTGGTACGGCTAAGCATGAAAGGTCTTCTGGGATCCAGTGTGGCAGAGGCGGTTTTCTATTTCGCCAACTTTCTATGTTGAATAGGCTTCACGACCGGTGGTCAATTTGTACCCAAACTCACAAGTAACCCATCTTGACGTGTTATATCGATTGCCACGAAGACTGTGCCATTTGCTATATAAGAACCCTCGAGACTCCTAAGTTATAGTTTGTTTAACCTACAAACCATTTTGCTGCATGGCGTAGTGCTTGCTTTCTGAATGGCTTGTGAGATTTGAGCCCAACGACTGTTGGACGTTCATTCTAGGCTAATCAGGTACATATGCCTTGCCATCGGCCTGGCCAGTTTCTTAACAGCCAGCCGTTGCGATCGTTGGAGTCGTTTCTCGGTAAAATTACGAACAAAGTGACTAACTACCAACACATGGCCTGAGTTTGTATATGTATTTCAGTTTGAACGGCAGTCCCTAGTAGAGTTACACTGTCTGCACCTAACATCTGGTTATTCCGTCCGAGACCAGGTGTTATTCGGATATGAACAGCGCCAGATGAAACGGTGACACGCACGATGTTCTAAATTGGTGCCGGTTGCAATTTTCCTTTGTCGGGTTCACAGTTGCAACAGCTGTCCGTCAATATCCGAGCGATATGGTGCCAGTCTGACCCTGCCTCCCAAGTGCCTCCCGACATAGTAAGTAGGTCAACCTGGTTGTTCATATGTTCATCCATGGTGGCCACATCGGAACTACCTCGGCCTTAGTAGAGAAGCGCAATCCAAGTTAAAGGCATTATCGACGGCGCCGTTATTGCACCCAACTGGGACTTGAGCAGACGCACTGAACATTTGTTTGGGGACTTGGCGCCTAAGTTTGATCTGAACAGATCCTACCAGTCGAATGGCATTGCGTCTACTGTGGCTGAGAATCCAATCTGACAATACGATTACGGTTTTGTGCCATGCATTACACGTACGTCACTTCGGTCGACAGCGGCGATCGTGGAATCACCTGACTTGCGCAACCAGTGTTGAGTAAACTGTGGGAGTGCCGTAAGGTTGATACACTACTATTGTCCCGGATTCTTGTCGACTTTCAGTGCGCCTACCACCCAGACGAGGTTGGCCTAATCATTTGACAATTTCGCAATGCGCGCTTTCAACATACTTGCAATAACTCATTCGAGGACTAGGCCGTGGATGATAGAAACGGGGGGCTGGGCAGGCAGTGATACGATCATTCGCTGTCTGTCTTAGATTCTGTGGAGCAATTACTGAGAGTTTGAAAGGTTTCCAGGGCGAAGCAAGATGAAGACAGGACAAAATGAAAATTTTGCGTACCTTCGTTTCAAAATTTTCCACAGCGGTAATGACACTATCTTAAACTCTGTCGGCCGTAGAAGTATGTATATTGACCAACGTCTGCGTCTCAGCAATTTCTCTCCAGTATCTCTTAGACTGAGATTACCCACGGGCTGCTCAAAATGTGAACACATTGTCAGTTTGTCACGAACCGTCTAACTATGAGCTTATGTTCTTGGTCCAGTGTTTCCGTAGGAACGCATCCGTTCAAGATTATCTTTCATCGGAGGCTACGCCAGCTGTGTGTTGGCTATCCTAACTGCTGCACTACTACTCGTATCATGATTATCAATGAACGAAGTTTCACGGTTACATTTCAAATCAAATTCTTACAGACCTAGATGTGAATGTGTGGCCACTTTCACTGATTCAGTTGAGGAACAACTCAGTCATCAATTCTCCCTCGGGCTCTATACAGTAACCAACAACCAACGTGCCTAGACAACCTTTGCAAAGTGCGTAGTTGGTGTTATGTAATCGATACATCAACGGTCAACTGAAATGGAGTGAGGAGAATTGGGTTTTATTCATTTAACAATGGCGATATGGGAACTGAAACTGGAGAACGAAAACGTGTAGTAAAACTGTTACTGATGTGTACTAATAAACTATATTACATTCTCCCCGGCTGTTTTGACTTGTTTGGGGAAAAGTTTTGCAAGGGATGTTTTTAAAATAGGCACGAGGGTAAGTGCTGAAGAAGTCTAGAATAGACGCACAGGGAATGGTTTAAGAATAAGTAAGAGTGAAGATGGCGGTTTAAGGAGGGTTTAAGAAAAGTTCTTTCGAGTGAGGTGCAAGATTAACATCGGGTTTCTCTATTTTCAGGTTGTTTAGACGAATACGCCACCGTTTTTTCAACCTTGGCGTTACAAATAGTCTGTCAGTACTTTCGGTCTGAGGATTAGAAAAGATCCCGTGGTTGTGATCCCTTGTTGGACCGCGTCGGTCTGCATTTCGGGTATCACGCAAGGTTCGAGCCGATTTGAGCCTTGGGTTTCGGCCAATTAGTGAAAGACAGCAGACATCATTAAGGCGTGAATGCGCTGATTGCTGTTTGCAACGTAAGTAATGAGTGGCCACCATCACTTTCTTTTTGTCGGAAAGCGGACGTGAGTATATGGTGCATTGCACTGGGGTAACTTGATCTCATAAACCAAGGTGTTTTGCCTTGAGGAGCCCACTTGGCGTCGCGTTATGACCGGTCCAGGAGCACTGAGCCATCTCGATAAAAGGACACTTGAAGTTAGTTTTCGGTTATAAGAAAGTTGTGTGAATTGCATACGTTGCTGTGCACAAGGGAGACCGTATGGAATGCAAGACGTCCCGCAATACAAATTCCCAGTGACTACAAGACACACCTGCTGCGAACAGTACCGCTCGCCAAAGTATACCGTTTCGCCCCAACCTACCCATTTGCTTGGGAGCTGTCATCCATGGTTTTACTGTTAGCGATACCCTTGCTATCCAGGAAACTTTTCATTTTGTCAGACCTGGAAGCAGTGCGTCGATCTGATTGTTCATAAGAGGACATACCGAATATCGAAAACAGCTGGCAGAAACACTTGACGGTGAATGCCGTCATACGCGGACAAGGAAACGCAAACGGGAATCTTAAATATTCATCAATCAATCATTTGTTATCAATAGTGGACAGAAAGGGGGCCCTTAACGTTAACATTCAGTCTTCCCAAGGCCACATTCGCTTTACGTGGTTAGCGGGGTGTGGACTCGGCTTTAAATTCCCGCATATCGAACAACGCGGAATAACAGATTTCACCTCTTCAACTGAGTAGGGTAGGTTTCTGGAAAGTATGAAATGCAACATCCGAAAAACCTCTGGATGCATAAAGAGTCATGTATCTCTTCAGAGGCATTTGGGTCGACGCCACATAATATGTGTGGAATAGTGCATTGGCGGCTTAATTTTCTTTTCCTGGACGATACGTGACATCAAAGCTATAACACAAGGGCTTCCGAAACCATTGTTGAGTTTTGTTATTTCTGATCTTCCCCTGGGGTCACACCTCACATGAAAGTGACAGATTTCTGATCAGTAGCCAATCGGAAGTGGGTTCTCAGCAAATGTCTACTTTTTGATAGCTTTGACGATGACGTCTTTCGCTCGGTGACAGTATTCTGGAGAAAAACGCCGTGGGTCTGCCATTCTGTACTAGAGTAGCAGCGGTAACAATGTCCGAAGTATCCTTCTCCACGATTGTATGTGATAGGTGGTCAACAGTGATAACCACCGCTTTTTCGTTTTTTGAGTGACTCGAATAACACAGTATGGTGGAGGGAAAGTATGGCTTATGACCAGCGGATTAACCTGGTTAGAAGAATGAGAGATCCACGAGAAATTGTAAGCTAATATGGCCAACGCGTTGTGATTTGATGCCTCTTAGTAACGGTAAATCACGGGACGGTTGTACTCGTTTTGGATCTGAAACTTCGTGTCCTAATGACCTTATTTCCTGAAGAGCGATAAAACTTTTCTGTTGGTTACATTGTAAACCTTTTTTTTGCCAACTTTGAAGAGTCGCTAGATTTTTGTTAGCATCCTCGGTATTTACACCGCACACAGTTATACTATCCGCCTAGGCAAATATGGCGTGTAATCCTTCATTCTGAATAAGTGTCAATTACACTTTGGAAACCCAACACCTTTGGTTACTCCGAACTATATACAGCAAAACTGACGGAGGTTCCGGCAGGCTTCCTCATTGATTATTTGACGATAAGCGCTTTGCAGTTTCGGGATACTTAAAGTAGAATACTGAGAGGTTTTCTCGACCATCTCGTTACTCTATGACAGAAGGTGGGTATCGAGTTGAGTATATCGACTAGTGATCTGACCAAAATCTATTACCGCTGGTTTTCCGTTTACGGTTACCGATGCCTGAGCACGCCAAGAGGTAAACAGCGGTTCAATAATACGGCCTCCCTAAAGTGTCTCGGTTCCCGATAAAATGAATTATTCATCATATGTCAATTGACACCGTGATTTGGTTTCTACCGGCTTGCAGTTATGTACTAGATTTCCAATGGGATAGTTTCAATGTGGGCTGCAAACAAACTGCGCAAGGGGAATAGTGGTTTCTCGTCATTAAAACGAATTCAACCTTTTCATGAAATTTGATAAATTTATGACCAAGGACCACGTCGGCACAAAGGTTAAGCAGTACAGAGAATTTGATTTGGTCAGAATAGCAATTCTTCCAACGCATACTGACAACCGTGTGTACTACTGGTTAGTCTGGTAGAAGCCATGGTTAGCGTATTGCATGATTTTTCAATTATGCATCGATGTCGACGGACGACAGAACTTGAAGTGTAACGGTCAGAACTTCCGACATTTATTAAGCCTTGTAAGGTACTTTGCATATCGATATTTTACCACCACCGCTAAGGAAACAGAACGGAGCATCCGCGACATTCATGGGGGAAAGTAGTGGTTTGACAACTAACGTAATGTTCCTGCATGGTATCGCAACGCGGCATACCTTTTTGGTAATGCCCTCTCTTACCACATCCCTTGCATATCGAGTCTTTCGCAGGACATTTGAAACGTGGATGTCGATCAAGACCACAAAAATAACGTTTGCTACTGGTAGCCATTGACATGTTCTCCTTGGGATGTTGAAAAGTGATGGTGACTCGGAGATTGCTCCGGATTTGAAACTGAAACGACGCAGGGAAAGGGAGTTGTATAAAACGCATGGGGTTGGTGATAGGTCACCTTGAGAGATCGAGACTGTTCGAAAGCAGATTGCAAGTCTAATGATCTGCTCTCCAATAGCCGTTGGTGTATGCTGTTATACCGCATTCCGTTGATGAACGCGCTCCGGATAGCGTCGTTTTGAATTTGTTCGATAGTGACAAACGTGAAGTAGCAAACTTTGACCAGTGACTTCAGCTTTCGAGGGGACCATTCAAAATTCTGTCCATTTTCTTGTTTGTATGTCCCCAGAAGGTGACGAGCAAAAATTTCGTTTAAGGTTTTCACTTATGTCTTCTCGAGTGCTGAGTTGTCCTCTTCGAAATTCAAACAATCTGTATTCATAAACAGACTGAGAAGCAGTTGATGAGAGTGTCAGGTTTATTGGGTTCAGGGGTTTCCACAGCAGCTGAGAAGTTAGTAAATGTGTGGTATCGATGAATCCGTTAATTTTAAGATTTTTTACGACTTGGGTTAGCATTGAAACGTTTTGATCGCAGAAGACGTTCGATTTCAAGTTGTCGGATAAGTGAATTCTTGTGTAATTGACAAATGAGCTATCATCCGATATTGAATATAGATCTGTTTCACAAAAATTAAGGTTTGGTCGCCTAACAACGGTGGTATGGGAACTGGGAAGAAGATGAAAACGTCTAATAAGACTCTCAGTTAATATGTAGCACTGGGTAATCTATTAGTTAGTTTTGTTAATCGTGCAACACTTTGTGAATGCTGTCGAATGATTGATCATTCTGGTGGTCGGCAGCAGTACATTCCAAAGTTACGTAGAAGTCTTCTCTTTAAAACTGCCTTGTCTTTTGCCATACGTGTATCATAAACAGATTGCCTGTGTCCTCCTGTTGTGGCAGCGGGTTGCTTTCTGTTTGTATGCCTCCCTCCATTGTGAGCTATCCGGTAGTTTGCAGTCAGCGGAAGTACTTCCATAAAAGCCACGAAAGAGTACCAGGTGCATTGCGCGAGCTAGGATAATCGATTTCTCTCCGTAAAAGCTGATATACTGTGGTCTTTGCGTCACTGATGGTTTAAGTTTGACTCTGTTCCTGTAGGGTATTTTTTATCCAGCGCTGCCCATCCCGAAATTTTTTCAAGTGCAGTAGTTCCTGCTCTTTACATTTATTCCGTCGACACCTTTCAGATTCCCGGTTTGTTCCCCGCTATTAGCTATAGCAAACCTCTATATCAAACACTTGACGTACGTCCCTACAGTAGACACGCCAATTCAATCGTTCACTTTGTGTCAAACTGTGAACAGCTTAGCAAATAGAGTTCGGACTGTGCTTGCTGGTGTGAGATGTATGTCTCGTAATATTCGGTACACCTGCGTCTTACGCTTAAGTAACGTGGACAGCCGCTCCTGGTAGTGCCTGTATGCCCTACTATATCTGGCGCCGGACGTATTTTTGTCCCTCTCGTTTGTTGGACTACTGCATTGTCGTTGAATTGTAGTTGTTTTCCCAATTTGGCTCTCCCACACTGCTGCTTTTCATCTGTGCTGCCAAAACCTTACATCTGCTAACCTATCGCATAACTACGACAGGAGGTACCTGAGGCTGAGGCTGGAGTTACATGAAGAAGCGGGAGGAGAGCAGTACCATGGTCATTAATAGTTTAACTGAAGGCTAAAATGTAACATGTTTCATAGGTCGTATAGTAAAAACGACAATGGGAAAAGAGAGTATCTGGCCTAAGAATAATACCACTTTCAGGTCAAGCTTCTTGTCAGCACTTAAGTGAAAAATGTGTTGGTACCTTCCGGTTAACAGTAAATTGCTTCCAAGTGTCTAAAAAGGTGCTACTAACCACGTCCGATTTTGACGAGCACGTTTGCTGTCATTCACCAGTGTACCATGTACCAGTGACCAATAGTTGCATTTTTTTAAAATAACTAAGTTTGGTTTTAGGCCCAACGACGTTAAATTCTTCGCAGCGCCATAATCACGAACAAAGTTAACTAGACCACAATTTATTTTAAACGAAGCAACTCCCCATGTTGGTGTTGCACTGTCAAATGCTGAACTGTTCATCCACCTCGTAAAATACAATCATTAAGTTTGATTATCATGGTCTACCTATAGATGATGAGTAGTAAGGATTCCCCTGACCAGATTACCTCCTTGCCCCCCATTTTGGCGGACACTTTCTCCGCTTTCCGAGAACGTCCGCTGTGAAATCACCGCACTTCCATTTCCGAGCCTTGCACTCCATGTGGAGACCAGTTATGTTGTTTTCCTCATCAGTGGTTCACACTAACGCTCAACTGCCACACAACCATGTAGAAAAAGCAAACTCTATGTAGAAAGGGAGAAGGAAAAAAGAAGGGGACGGGAAGGGACTTAACTATTAGAAATAACTACGTCTATATTCAAACATTCAACATCAGTTACCTACACCTTGCAAACAAACAACCGAGCTCCAAGTGATAGTAAGGCGTCTTATGTTGTTTTACTGACTCTTTCGTATTGCACTAGGTTGTCACCCCATACACTCTTTGGCAATGCTTTTTTTCGCAGCATTGTGTTATCTAAGTATATTTGACAACACCGTTTGGCCTCTTCTTGTTTTGTAAGTCTTTCTGACTGAGTTCAGCCACCTAGTCGTTGTTGCGCATTGTTAGCAATCAGACGGTTCCTTTCACATGTGTTGAACGGTGATTGGAGATTAATTTTTCGTCCAGTCCCACTACGCTGTCATCGTGATTGGACAGAATGTTCCCCGTGTTATATAAGGTCGATTTTTTTCTTTCTTACCCTTTCACAGAAACCAGCTTCAGTGCTTACACTGAGTTCTGTGGATTTTCTCATCACCGTGTTAACCACTCTGTTTCTGGGCGCGCTCGTTCGTAAACTTGTGCTGCTGTCTTTTGGTCGTCAGCGTAAGTCACTCATCACCCCATTTTCCCCAACTGCAGACGCTGTCGGCTGTGTTGGCGCACGGGCGTCCTCACAACTGGGATCGACCATGCCGAATAATCGACCTTTACCTGCGTTTCTGAATGGAGTGGAAAACGTGAACCAGTTGCTTGCCTCCTGCCCATTCATGGCTGCCTTACAGGCGAATGAAGAGAATCCATCTACAATAGATGGCTCGTGTGATAACCTTGACACCCGGCTCAACACACCCGAAAATGCTGCATCTAAACCTTCATCGCCAGGTGAGTGTCCTGATACAAGTATGCATGGTTAGCTTGGCTCTGTGACGCTAATGGCTTAGTCAGTTTTACATGTCTCCCACGTTTATTCTCAATTAACTGTGTACTTACGACACCCTCATTCGCAATCACTTTTCACACTACGTTCAGTTTTTCGTTGAACACGGCGCTACTGAAACTGAATTGAGGACTTTCGATACAGAACAATGATTGACTATTGCCACTACGTCTCCGTGTACCAAATATTCGTACGTCTGATTCTTTTATAATCATTTGCGAATTCTTATTGTGGTGCGGTGATTGTTGGTTTTTACACACAGTGAATGGTAAGTACCCTTTTCAGTCAGGTCTGTCTGTGCCTTTTCACTTTGTTCAATGCCGTCCGGATTGGAAATAATCAACATCAGCTTCCAGCCACATGGTTTTTTTCATCCCGCATTAGCTTTCCTCATAGTGGATTCAACAAGACTGGTCATGCGCAGAGTTGTTTTCGCCTAAAGCTCTTCCGTTCATATGTGTACACTATGTTTCAAGTAGTGTTTTCTAGAGGAAACATTTGCAAACGTTTACAAACGAAAACTGCCGAAATTTCATTTGGTTAAAATAATTAGGACAAGTGATTTTAATGATACTTGCTATCGTTGTAGAAATGTCGCGCGGTCAGTAGATGTGGTACTGTTTTTACGTCTATCCGTAGGAACATTGCTGTAGATTGTTTATTACATCATATTTCCTCTCGGTGGCGACTTATTCGATGATATCGATTGATCAGTTGTGAAGGCGGGCGAACTCCAGGTCACAGCTCTTAATCACGTGTTATCTTACAAGCAATGAGAAAACTTTTCTTGAAAGTGGTACTGAGTTTTGTAGGCAATTCTAATGTGAACGTTCTCTTGCAAAACGATCACTCAAGGGAACAGACTCGGAAGTATTTCAATCATGGGAGCCGCTGGTGGTACAAAAGAGAATTCCCGTTTTAATCAGTTATCAGTGACGAGTATGTTTTGTAAAAGCAAGATATTCCTTTTTACGAAGACCCTAGCAGCTGAGGAGATTGTCTAAATACACCCAATGAACCTCACGTTTCCTCCAGGAAACTCGACTTACATGTCTCATTCAACGCGGGTAACACTTGAGTCCATATTACATTCTCGTATGTCTTACTGTTTTATTACTGAAGAGCGAACCTTTACTCCACCCACTCCTGATGTATGGGCTCACCTCTCATTTCCTTGGGTCCAAATACCGGCTAATTTATATATCATCCAGTTTTCTTCCTCTGAATATGCACAACTATTGGGCTGAAGTCTGGATTCGGCTGTTTTCGCTAGTTGTAGCCTTTGAAGCCCGCCGAGGACAGACTGATAGCTCGTCCGACGAATTCAAGAATGAATGGCTGCAATTTCACTGCCTTGCTCTTTTATTTCGACCTCATCGTTGCGGTTAACCATCCATTACAACCAAAGTCATTTATTGAAGCAAGTTTTGGGTCGTTAAGTTTCGCACTTAAATACTACCGATCGTGCGCTCACGTTGCCAATCTGGAATCTCAGTTCACCATGTGGATTTTATCCATCTATCGTGTACACTTCTGCCACCCGTGTCACTTTCTTTCTGATTTTTGTCTGTCTCTTCTCATCCGTTGAGTTCTGATGATTTCCCGCAACTCTGTTTAAGTTCCTCCACCGAATGTCAGATTATTTTCATCTCCGATCTCCTCCCTCACTCCACTACCATCCGTTCATTTAAGGAGACAAAAGACTAAGTTGTGTGCTTGAAAGTGGACATCGAAGGTGCATTTCATCTGCTCATTGGTTGAGACCTGCAATCATCTGAATACGTGTTCCCCGTGCCCGTAAGGGCCGGGGTGGGCATTTTTGAAGGCTCAATAGTGCGTGTTGGTCTTCATTACTCATCCTAAGACGGTGATTTTTAGTCACAAACTTTAGGGAACTGTTCGTGCCTCCTCTTTTCAGTCCAGTATTTTACCTGTTTGCTGCCAAAACAAGTTTCGTTTTTCCACAACGAATTCGAAAATGCCACTCATATGGTGTCCCTCCGCTTGACATTTTTTACAGTCTGATCACGATATATACTACTCAGCTGTTTATTAGGGAATAAAGAATACAAAGCAAAAAGCAGACGGGTGTCAACAGCAGCCGCACATGAATGAATTGAACCCCAGACACTCAGAGTGCGTCATCTTGGCTGTCTAAACGTGAACAAATTGTATCATGTTCTACTTACCGGATCAGCCGTAGTTTTTTCTCAAATCTGTTTATGAAGGTAAAGCACTAGTCAGAACCACTTATTTGACGACGCTTCACCGGATTGCAGAATGCTTTCTGTTGGTTGTTCGTGACCTTGAGTTGTCTTTCTGGCGTCTCTGAAAATCCGGAAGACTTTTTCCTAAGGTTTCCTTCTGTACAGCGAGATTGGTGTTCGATTGCAGTGATCGATAGTTTTGCGTCGGCTTTAGTCTCTATCGTGATCAAGATTTCGTCCACATGGTGTTCGTATAGACTTAGATCGCCTAATCGACGCTTCGCTATACCCTCTACGTACCCCGTAATATGATCTTCCTAAGTTGGCCTAAGCGGACTGCCCATGACAGCACGAATTTAGAGATAACTGTCCTCTTTGAAACTGAACTTTACATTGTAACAACAGAGCTTCAGAAGTTTTCGGCTGGTTACAGGTTGCGAGCAATTGGATAGTGTGTGAACCGATTTGTTCAGCAATCAGTATGATAGTATCATTTAAGAATCTTCTCATCTGCCTGTGTTCACAAGCATTTTGTGTCGACATTGCGATTGTCTCTGTAATAAGAACAGGGTCCGATCTAGACGCGATCACATGACCGAAATTACTCAGTCCAGATGTTCAAAATATGATTTTCTCGTAAACCCCTGAAATGATACGTTGGATCTTCCGCAGAATAGGTAGGAAATCGAATTTTCCTCCTGGTAATAAAGAGGACAGAAAATCCTGGCCCTGAGGTAAACGCGACTGTTCGTGCGAATCACTTCCGAGTCAAAGCAGACTACGAGTACGACAAGCCATTTTGTTCCGCTCCAAAACGTGAGCGACAGGGAGAAAAATGCAATGTATTTATGTGGTGCATGGTGACTTATAGAAGATTGAATGATAGTTACTAAAAGTAGTTAAGGTCACTAAGACATCAAATAGTATAGCGGAATAAAGGTCGAGTAGATAAAATGGTGGCCAAGGTTAACTCTGAGCCGTTTTGAGAATTTTTTGTCATTCTGATTGAGCAGATTCGTTTCATCAAAAATTGGGGTGGTTTTTGGACGGACTAAATGGGGTTCCCTAACGGATCTATTCTTGTGTGATCGTGTCTTAGGAATCGATGTCTGATGTTTATTATTCTCCGGTAGTCAAGTCACTTGTGCATATGTGACCAGATTTTGAAGAATATTAAACGAAGTGCATCTGGTGCATCGCGTCTTTTGATTTCATTGTCAAACTAATTGAAGAAGACAACGTGTTTTGCGCAATTTACAGAAAAGTCGTCCTCGATTGACGCGCAATACAGTGGAATTCACTAGACTTCGAAATCTCTACTGGGCGTTTACTGTTGCATAATGTATACGCGGATCAGTACTGTTCTGTAGGCCAATAAATACCTTAGGTGTTATAGGGGATCACAATGTACGGGTTGTTGATAGGCACGTGTGAACAACACACGTACTCACTGGTAGTTACGTGCTCGTTTGCGTCCATGATTTACGCTTGCCAGGATTTCAGGTGGTTTTTGAATAACTTCTCCGGGGAAGTGGATAGTCTGTGTGAGCTGACCGCGTATCAAAGTTTCATGTATAATCCGCGTAGCTTCTATGTTTACCGTAGCCGCCGAGCCTTTACCTGTCTATCCGAATGGAACTCGTGTGCACTTGTTTTAGTGCTTTCCTCTCCATCTAAGCGTCGTCACTCTTTTTAATCAGCTGCCGTGTGATCCCATTCTCGCTTGATGTATCGTTGTGTTCCCTGCCGGTTATTCCAGCATTTGTCTATTTTTCCCTACAGCCTGTTCTGATCCTCAAAAATCAATCAACGGTTCATCAGAGCTGTCATCTACGGAGCGATTCGGACAACCTTTCCCAGTTTCTCGGGCAACAGTAACTCTCAGCCAAGAGGAGGAAGCCGAAGAACGGCAAGCGCGTTTAGCTCACTTGGACCGGATTCACGCACTTATGAAATCTCAACCGGATCGATTTGGTACGGTGTCAGTTGCAGACATGCAACAGCAAATGTCTCACTATTACTATCATGCAGAAGAATCTGCAGCGACCGACAGTTCACAGTAGAAGGGGAGTCCACAGGCTCTCATCAATGCGTTGTTCGATGATCGTTGTCAATAGAAATCGGTTTGCCTAGGGTGAATTCTTACGCTTATGTACACGTACAGATAAACCATTACATGCACTACATATCCTTCTGGCGTTTGGTGATATGGATCACATTTAGACAGTTGGATACGTCAGGCTACATTAACATTACCAACACATCACAGGCATCCGAACTCGAATTTATAATGGCGTACCACGGTCTGCGCGGATTGAGGGAAATGGACTTGTTTTTTAAGGTTTTCGAAAGTTAAAAATACAAAAGGCGTAACATTAACACCACATTCGATTTTCATCGGTATAACTTTGGAGATGATTAAAAACGTGCTTTTGGTTTTGACTGCCAAACAGTTGTTTCTGTTCTTCGACTCGTTGTTTTAGTTCAGATTGTTGGCTCCACGATCGTTGACCCGAATAATCACAGTCTAAATGTTGGATCATCACCATCTTAGACAGCAATACGTCAGTGGTTCTTATTGTCGATTAACTATCATACAGTCATGAGGAAAAAACAGAAGCGGAGGAGAGGATATCTGACTGCTAAAAATCGCTAAGTCTGTAGTTCAGTAGCCTATGTATTTGGCAACCAAGTGCTTACAGCCTGCAAACAAACAGGCTGTGGGTGAAAGAAAAGCGCCCTCGGCAAAGCGACTTACACTGTCCCGTGCCAGTTAGTGCGTTTACTTCATAGATTACGCGGTCAAACAACAGCATTCACGCCATTGAGTCGGACTGTCCGCCACTTCACTTGGGCGAACGCTGAAAATGACACTGGCGCACTTTTGTCCAATGCAGATGCGTTTCCGTCTTTAGGACGATCAGTCTCATTGTGATGCTAAATGCACAAGAGGAAACACGACTAATGAGCGTCTGCTTGATCAGTTCATCGAGGGTGAAGTCACGCCCGGAGGCTGTGCTAATTCCTAAATAGTTTCCACTTAGATTCATTTCGGTACTCTTTTTCTGATTCTGTTTGACATTGTGGGACTAAGATATTGCTCAGTTTGCCCCATCAAAGACGATCACCTGATGGTCCTATTGGAAAAGGCTGTACCATTATGTAAAATGTATGGATTAATGTAGTTGGTCCTGTCGTATTGCTTAGGATGATTCGCGACGACGCTCATGTAAGCGTGCGCACTTATGTTGCCAGTTCGCGCATTCTGATGTGACGCGTGCGGACCTTTCATAATTGGTAGTCAGTGTTACTGCAACGCTGTCCCGAGCACCAGAATGTGACGGGGCGCTTTCCGTCTCTTCACATTTAAATCGGGTCATCCCAATCATTTTTTACTGTATGAGGGCCACAGCTCCACAATTTCAAAAATGAAAGCCACCAGCGAGTACTGATAGCCCCAAATGAACTGACGGATTTCCAGTTATGTTTTCAACTTACGCTGGACGTTGTAAAGCAACGAAATGTTTTTCGACGTAAATGCTCCTTTTGGTAAGTTACCATTGTTGTTCACAAGCCACTTGGTTCTCTTGGTCGCCTCGCCCACCTGCTTTATATCATCTCCGATTTATGTTGCTGTTTGCCACCTATAATGATAGGGAAGACATGTGTTGCGTTCGTTCTGTGCTGCTTTCCAAGTACGTCGGATTGTGCATAAGATAAGCATGCAAACACTTCTGCAATACAGCTTGAAGGCTTAGTCCATTTGAGCATTATAATTCTCCGTCAATTAACCTACATCAAGCTGGCTGATGGTATGCAAAACCTAACCTATCAGGTTTTGCTTAAGAATACTCAGTGTTGAAGGCTGGTAACTGATAAAATAAAATTCTACGGCAATGGAGTCGCGTACGCCGTGCCTGGAAGAAGTCCCGATTGAGCCAGACGATGGCAACTGTGTACTGTGAAAGTTTGATCGCTGCTGTGAGTAGAATCAGAAAGTCGGTCGTCATCAACGAGCCAGTTCACACCGCACGTTGGTCAGACTTACAAACAATAGTTTGCCGCATTCGATGACGCGCTTACCTTGTTGTGATTTTTGATTCGTCCTCGTTACTTTTCTTGTATTTGCTCTCAACAGGTGTTGCGCTTTTTTTCTTGCAAATCGATCAGCTGTTTTTGGTTGAATTGCGAACAAACAAACCCACCGCGGTCTCAGTACAGTCTAAGAGAGGTGTTCGCAAGCATTTAGCTCCATTGTCCACTAGCGAAATGGTTGTGAACTGTTCTGACATTTTTGGGCCCCATCAGTATCACGCACGTCAGGAAATTTAGTGGATAGGTTCCTAGGCTACCACTTCGTGTGGCCCAACAAACCGACGCTTATTCACAGTCCTCGTTTTATATTCTCAGACATGTATGGTGCTGACAAGACCCAGCAATGACCGAACATCTGTCTGTCATTTCGCTAGTGGTCAGTGGGACCAAATATTTTCTTGTACTTTCAATTTTCTTCTCGGTGCCCTATTGTCGGGGCTAATGCTGGCCCATAGACACAGCTAGAAATGTGCATATCTGTTGTGGTACTCAACTTACAACTGACTTCGCCATCTGCTTTACCTTCCAGTCTCTCCTATGCGTATCGCGTGATGCAGCGATTATTACCTTACGAGCTGAACTCGAACTCAGAGGACCGGGTGATTTATGATAAAATTGCGAAGATCTATCCACTCTTCTTGTTACGAAGTCGGTTTTACATCGTGTTTACATATTGCTTATCGTACACGCAAAAAGAAGCGCGTGTGTTCTGGGAGATAAGTTCAGGAAATACTACATGTGATTGGGATGGAGATAAAGCTTATGGAAGTTGCAAAAATCGATTACCGCGGTCGTGATCGGTGGATTTTTGCTCGTAAGTGAATAGCTTTGGTCACTGCAATCAGCCCGGGAACAAACGCATCATGTTAAAATTACATTAGGTTGTTTGCCATTGTGTAAATTCGCTCTGTTTTCCAGTGCATCGGTCACGTGTGCAATTGACCATACAATGTGTGGACACTGATGAGAAGATTGCTAGGTTGCAAAGAAAGGATGGATTCAGTGTACTCCATCTGAAGTCAAATACATACTTCTGTATATTATCAAAGTACTACAGAAGGATCGGTTATCAAGCAGACATGGTTTAGGTATAACTGAAGCTACAAGAAAGTTTTATGATGATACTAGCTGCGTATGAGAGCTTTTTGCTCGTCTTATGTGGCACGCGACTGTAGCTCTTGCTGTTTTGTCTGGTCTCCGGAAGTGATATGCGTAGCAGTAACCAAAAACTGGCACAATCACGATCCAGCAACTTTGGCTTTCGGCCATATCCTTTAATATCCCTATCCACTGACGTCGAACGTCTTTCGTACGCTTTTTTCAATCACCAGCCGGTCACAGTTGTGAATGCTGGTATGATTAAACTAGAAAACCAGTCTCTCTGTACGCATTGTTAAGCAGCATCACCACAGTCTCACATAACAACCGTGGGTTCGTCAGATGCTTAACTATTTTCGAGTATTTCGGGCAAACCTTCGTTGATTTGTACTTTTGCCACACTTTTCTGATCATATCAAAATGTGTTACAAAATCCTGGGTACCAGTATTCGCTCCTTTATACTAGTGTAGTCAACTGTGTACAGAAAGTTGTAGGTTCCGGCGAACGAAGAATTTCTAGGTGGAGTGGGGATTCGCAGCACGTTATCGCTGTTGCTTCTCTTTTCGTCCACACTGTTTGCTTTGTGATTCTTCCTCGTTAACCTTTGAGCATAGTGCTTCTGCTCCTATGCAACCAACTGAATTTTGCTTGTTTACCTGATGCCAAAGACCTGCCTTGTAAGTTGTTCTCAATCAAGTTCGGGGAGGAATGGAATGACGACCTAGTAATGGTGGTTATTTGTGGACAACTTGATTAAACCAACATTCGAGAGTCAAGTTTTTTATCAGGAGCCATTTTGCTGCATTGTTATCAGTACATACTACGGGTAGTGTTGTTTTTGTGGGATTACTAAATATTTCATGCCAGAACATGTGGAAAATGCTTCGGGACAAAGGGCAGTAAGGCGCAGTTCTCCAATTCTAATCAAGCTAGCCAGTTCTAGTCTTTGTTGTACAGATAGTCGATCCTCAAGTGGCTCACAGTCGAGATCATTCATTACTTGTTTACGGCCACAACGATCAGACGCTACCTCCACCCCTGCCGCTTCATTGACGATAATAAATCCACCGTGTTTGGTTACTTAATGTAGATTGTTTGTGCAGCTGGGCCAAAGTTTGATAAATGTGCGAATGTCAACTTCGTTTTTCCTATTTCTATTTAGTGACAGGAGACGCTATCACTGTTTGAGTAATTTGGTTGTCTGAATGCCTCAAACTGACAGAAACCCAGTGGTGATTTCTGTGCAATTCTTTTTGTCAAATATCAATCCTCCATAGGCAAAATGACTGAGGACTCCCTGTCGTGTTTGCTCGTTGTTACTTTTTGTACACAGGTGATAATTCCTGTGATAGAAAAATTGATGCAGTTGATTTCAAGCGTATTGTATGGGTGAAAAGCGTGAATTTTTATTCTAGGTTACTTCCTGTCACTTCTACGGTGGACGATAGCCCCAGCGACAGTATATTCTGATCAAGCTTACGGCCATTGTGAATGAATTGATATAAATGAAATGCTTGATGCATACGGAATAAATAAGGTCAAACCATTAACACATTCCCAAAATTGGTTTTATACTGTGTAAAGTGACAAAACAATGAGGTTGTATCGCTTACGTTTATATGAATCATTCGCGAACCAAAACAATTGTGAATGTTTCATGTGCAGAGGCTAACGTCCAGGGATGAGACTTATAACAGCGATCATCGAGAACATAGGACCCGTCGGAAAAAACTCATTCGCTAGCGAAGAAGCCCACTTTTGCGTCTGTGATCAAGTGGCTTAGGTCTATGTTCAAGCAGAAATTCTGGTGGCGGGAGGCTATCTGCGAGTGACCGAATAGGTTGTACGGAGGTGAAACAAAATTCCGAACGTGATTTGTGCTACTGTTTGCATAGAACTAAGAGACACTAACAGATGCGTGTATCAACTTGAGTGCGAGCACGCGATAACCTACATTGACAGAACAATGCGATATTATTTGGCTTTCAGGCTACCGAGCCCTTCTTGAGATGTGTCTAACTCTTGCTACTTTAGAATGTCACTGCCAACCTGAACAGAACCGACATTGTCTTGTGTCTGTTACATGACACCTGGGTACAGATAAGATTGTTCCGTATCCTTTACCGGAATGTATTTGTTAATTGGAGTGTACCGCGTTGCATGAAGACAGATAGTTATTGTCAAAGTACACGAACCTACGCAAGTTGAGATGAGGTAACTGGGCTCGAATCCCTAAACGTGTGAGGGTGGTAATGAGTTTTGTCTTCATTGAGCTATCTGGGATTCATTGAATCACTTATACGAAAGCGGTTCGCGTTGTCTACGCGAACTCCCTGGTTAGCACGAAACCACTCCGTTTCGAAAATTGCACAGGGTATTTGTCTGCCTTGCTGACTTTCTCTCGAAGTTCGCCTGTAGACTGCAGTTTTGTAGTGGAACTACCGAAACACCGAATCTGGACGTATTCCCGTCGACTTTGCGTCGGGCCAGTGGTATCTTCTGTTTCTCACTGACACTATCTTTCCAGGCAATTCACTTCAACAAAAAACTTAGAGTTCAACCTTCCGTTTGTTCGGTACTGTTATTTGAGGGGCGTAGACCGAATTATTTTGGTTCTTTCAATTAACCTTGTTTGTTGTGATTTTTGGCAATTAGGCGTGCGTGTTTACCGGAACCGCCTACCTACTGTTTCTCCGCGCTGGTTGGACCGATCTCTGTCGCCACGCCCTATCCGTTATCTTCAGCCCAACCGCTGTGACACGCTAGGATGTTCTGGATTACTTTTATCTTCTATAGAGGAATCTCCATCTTAAGTTTCACAACGATTTTTATGGTCAGATGGCACACTATCAGTAAACTGTACCGAAAACCATATAAGGAAACGGAATGTTGTAGAATTCCCTTACGGGTAAATTTAGGGGAATGGTTTCGATACGGAGTGTACGCCATCCACAACTTCCACCTTCATACAAATAATTTGATCAGTACCTTTTTGGAAAACGAGTTCTGTATCCAAGTTTCGATTTTTTTAAAGCCCGTACTGTGATCAGGATTTGAATTCCGACCTGCATTCTCATTTTGTAACGGTATTGGCCATCGTGCCGTTGACTTCACAGTAGGCATGCCTAATGCATCGCAACTAAATGCGCAGCCATTTTCATTCATGGTAAGGGATTCATTATTGATGAGCTCTCAGCAGGGCGATAGGGTCAGTTGGAAGGTCTATCCAAGCGCGGCCAAATGCGAGTGGTTTTCAGTTTGTTCAGATTGCCCAGTCATCTCCCAAAGTTACTAATATTATTACTATTACTAGATTATTTGGTCCCGCTCCTGTGCCTCATCGGTCGAGACATGTCGGGTTATTAATCAAGATATTTTCGTTGTCTTTGCGTACCTGTATTTTACTAATTCACCTCTTTGGAAAACGGTATCTGATTCACCGATTCTTTTGCTATGCTTATCAGCTCCAAAGTACTGTACAAAAACAAGGGTTTGCTAATGTCCTAGATGACGTGTGTATGTAGTAGTGATTAAAGTCCGTTAGAAGTATATGGCAGGTTTTGTCGCTTCTTTCCTGTTTAGACTCAACCTGCCAAACCCACCAACTGGTCGCGGGTTCTAATTATTGCAAGCTGAAGATCATCTGAATTCGTTCGCAGCCAATCAGAACCTTCGACTAACATTTCTGGGAAGTGGAGTCTATAGTTGTCTTCATGATGCGGACTTCGTAGTGCTTTTCCTAGTTGACCGAGGATCGTAGCTTCTCTGGTTGTATTGCTATGATGCTGGTGCTACCTGACTGAGTTTTCCATCAAGTAAAGACGGTTAATGGAGCGGAGCAGTAACTGCTGTAGAGCAGCTACTATCACTTGGGACTTAGTTGTTGGTTTTGTGGGCTCTCTGGTGTCGAGTTGATTTTTTAAATCATTCGAATTTGGCTGCATCTGCCAACCTTTGTGATTGTATGATGGTGAAGCAATAGCTTCAGCCATTGTTCTATCGCCATCAGTAATGATACATTTCCACGTGAACCATCAAAAGCACACAGGCCATGTTAACCAATGTGAATGAAAAATCTCGTCTATGTGGACGGCGCATCGCATTTTCAAAATGAGAGTTGTTGCTTCTGAACTGTGGTGTCGTTTTCTGTTGCGGACAGACAATCCACTCAAGACTGTAGCCGACTTCACATATCTTGGTATCACCATCAAGTCTGTGTATAATATCACGTATTGCTTTTGTCAACGTGTGCCATCTATAGCGTCGAAATGACATCCGGTTATCCGTAATCGTTAAGATATATAGTGTCTGTGTATGGTCCCGATGACCAAATTGATGTAAAATTTGAACGAAGCGCTTAGAACATGGAGTGTTACTGGCCCATCAGTGCCAAAGCTACTGTTAAGTCAACTGGAGAATCGGATTATGTGTCCTAGTAGCTTTGTCTTACGCACGGTCTGGGCTGAACATACATATCTTTGAAATAATCAGAGGGCAGAAAATTATATATATATATATATATATATATATATATATATATATATATATATATATATATA
>QNGE01003547.1:28164-51595 GCA_008508345.1 Paragonimus westermani
ATATATATATATATATATATATATATATATATATACTGATGTCGAACGTGATTCTACAAGTACAATGATAGACAATTTAAACGAGCAATCACCTACGACGAGGTTCACAAACGAATATAACAGTGCAACGGAAACGCGATAAATCGTACAGTTAATTCAGGCGATAGGATTGGTAGTGCGCTACTGTTAATCATATAAACAAATATGGTACACCATGGTAGAAAAAGTGGTGTAAATAATAAGGTCGGATACAGCTCGATTGTTCACGGCCGATTTAGAGTTTATCGAAGTCAAATAAGTGTTAGCGTCTCAAACAGTTGCATGTAAGGACAGATATCACCAGGCTAGTCACGTTAAATTCGTGTATAACAGTATATTACTATAAACATATGAGTAGAGCTAAATGTGGAGTTGGTTTTTTATGCCAAAGAACTAGCGGTATTGAGTGGATAGTCAGTCGACGGGTTAGGGAAGAAACGTTCATCGTAACGAGCGCGACAGTTCATGAGAGTATCGACAGAGCAGCTCGATGCATCTCAGGCACATTCTGTATCACCGTAAAGTATTGTTTTCACTGTTGACAGCGAATATGGTGCGTCCGAATAACAGGTGTTTTGAGAAGGATGTGCCAAAAGTTAAACGGAACAGTAGATTCAGTAGCGATAGGAAGGGATTATGTAAACGCAAAACCGGTATGGCGTACTAAATAAAGTTAGGTAAGGCTGTTTCTTTAGAGCGATTTCGAGGAATCCACTCGAAACAGAGAAAAATTAACCGAGATTACTAAGGAACTGGGGAATGAGTTATTCATTACTAGTAACGACTGACTGTTCGCACCCAAAGGTCGATGTGTTAACGTTTTACCTATGCCCCCTGTGTTAGAGTTACAACGTAGAAACTCGAGCCTACTTCTTCAAGCCGCACATATTAAATCCGTCGCAACGTTTTCGCCTCCAAGTTATCAGAAATGTCATTCTACTTCATGCTCTGCTCGTGATCAGCAGTTGTATCTTTGATCAACAGGTCACACACAATTCGGATACCGTCCTACTTTGTGTCGTTGACACTATGTGAAAAATCGCGTGAATACTATGAATGAATTTTGTGATACGCCTTATCTCTCCGGCACTTAGATTATCGCCCGAACACCGCAAGCCCATGAACGATCGAGGCTTACATTGAACTGACAGAAATTATTGTAGATTCTGATACAAACGTATTTGCTTCATCTGCGTTAATGTTCATGTGGTTTAGGCTCATTGACCTAAGTGTTCTCTGCTTCGTGATGGTTTAAGCATACTAAATGATCATCTTTAAATGCTACTTGATTTTGTCAAACGCTGGTCAATTCCTGCTCTTATCCGGTGGATGGTTATCTCAGTAACATTATATCTTCATGTCTGATAATAAAACACGAAGAAGAGCAATATATTTTACTCGCCCGAGTTCAGTTACGGTCCGCCTGTGCAAACCCTAGGTTGGCATGTTGGATCTGTTTTGTAACGCTGGTGTCTCCAACGGGAGTAAGGAAGTTAGCAATGGGCACCGCCACTTTCTTAGAACAGCAAACTTTGTAGGATTGTAACGTTGCTGTTTATTTCTTCAATCAGTGTGGTGAAATCAGTCAGAATGTATGCAGTTTGGTAGATTTAAGCTCAAATGTGGAAATACTGAGCTTCGGCTGGACTCGAACCAGAAACAAGAACAGATTGCTTGAGATCCCCATCTAGGATGGTCACTTTTGAATCGGTTGGTAGGTTCCATATGTCTACAGTTGATCGATTAGCCTGGTTGCGTTTCCTTCTGCATTATTTTGGACAACCTTTAGTAAAAATCTTTTGTTGGATGCAGTTTATCCTCTGATTTATCGATAGAGCGTATCCGTCTTGTACGTGTGCGCAGCAGTCCTCTTCGTGTGCCAATGAAATGAGGCTGCCTAAATGCAGTGAGTTTTCCAATGTATGGCAAGCTA
Organism: Paragonimus westermani; assembly: GCA_008508345.1. NCBI lineage: Eukaryota > Metazoa > Platyhelminthes > Trematoda > Plagiorchiida > Troglotrematidae > Paragonimus > Paragonimus westermani. Next base: position 30,137 of record QNGE01003547.1, read on the forward strand.
AAACGATACAACTTCCACCTTGCTCACAGTAATGTCCCAGAACAGCAACCAGCCGCTGACTTTATTTCTTACCGTGTATGTTAGAAAGTAAACAATTCAATGGATCAAGTTGTTCATTATTGGTAAACAGATTATCGTCAACATGCCAACCGTAAAGCATCAGTTCATCCGACTTGACTAAGATTTGCATTTCATAGTCTCTCACACAGAGCCGATAAACCTAAGCCAAACTTTAATACAGACCAAAAACGACCTGATTATGGCACAACCGCTAATTGATCAAAATGCTTAGCGTCCTCACATTGACTCACTAAGACAAGAAACATTACTGAAACGAAGAAGTGCATCCATGTAATATGAACAACGGTCCGTGTTGTCCCAAGGGACAGCTAAATAAAATGCGTTCTAGGAGAAAAAAGCATATTCACTTAGGGACATTTTCAATGAGGTTACTGTTTGATAGCGAGGCCACAGTCTGTCTGTTATTGTGATTGGAGTGAACCGTCTAGTCGATCGTGAAGCGATTATCAAACAATCCTGCTTCTACTAACACGTTTGCTCGACCGTGCACTCGTCACTGGATCATATCAAACCCGGTTACCAACCTGTTTATTCGAGCTTATTCTGAGGTCAACGAGGTTAGTGATTTGTTCATGCGTGGTCTAAGTCGCCTTGATTTGTCTAATCGGCCTGATCCACCTACTAGCCCACAAAGCCATGTTACCGTACAATCGAGTGTACTAACAAACGAGGCCGACTGCCAGCGACTTTGGGCGTAAGAACCACGGATCAAGGTTAGTGCAGTAGGTGTCAGCTCACTTCTCCGACTTGTATGGTTGTATATTCTGGTTCCTCATTGCGACCAGTCAGGACACACATTGAGTCTTGGCACGAGTGTGGGGCACAGGCGGCTTTGATGCGTATAGAACAATCATGGATCAGTGAAAAATGTTCAGATCGTTTTCTAAAAGAACACAATTATTGGAGAGACCCCTAAGCAAAGAATTACGTGGACATTTCCAAAACGAAGGAGCTGAATGTAGGAAGTGAAAAGACCCTAGATGTAAAATGTCTCCCTCAACCTGCAGCAAAAGGGTTGTTGCTTTGAAACGACGAAGTCTGGTTGCGGCTTGTGATAACAAAATGGTTTAGAGGTGTAAATCCACCATGCACTTTATTTACAACTTGTAATTGTGTACAATTAATAAAAATCGGCTAGCAGTTCGTTCCCTTATAAGGATAAAATAAAACAGTATCATGTTTGTGTCCGTTGGGTAATAAGCAGGGTGCATTAGATCACCTAGCCAGATCGTTAATACCACTCTGCAGAGTGAAGAAGGATATCTCCAAGTACCAGACATCATCATAAACAGCAATACATCAGTGGTTGTCATTGATGCTTAACTACGTTGTGTGTGTGCTGAGATACTGCCAGGACTCACAAGCCTAGACAACAGGACAATTAGGGTTCTCAACCAAAGCCCTTGGCTCAAAAGCCTGTACTGCAAGGCAGTGTACTAGAATTATTACTTTCTCCGAGAAGAGATGCCAGCCATTTTCCAACCGCCAACTCGAAGGACCGGGAGACTGGTTTGTCAAACATCTACCTATTGGTCTGTCTGGTGTAAGTGACTAATCAATGTGATCGTCACCTTCCAGTTTGGCCCAATGGGTCACCGAGACACGCAAGCTGTCACATCATGTCAGGGTCCAGTCTCATTGTGGCAGACTGCTGCAGTTGCTGTTCCGTCCTCCTGGTGTAGCTGGTACCGATATTGAATTGATAAGGAGCGAGACGGAATTGTCAAGTAGACGTGTAGTAACTGTTAAAGGCAATTCCCGCGTTAACAGTAGGACGCAGCTGAGGACTTACCATTGTGTGCAAAATTCACCCTCTGAGCAGTGGTTTCATAAAGTTTCCATGTTCACATTCATGCACACTGTAAACCACCTGGTCTTATGACACCTAACAATTTCTAGTGCCATTTGTTCGGGACAAGCTTACCGTGAGAATCCATCTTCCGAATTGTTTGGTGGACACGGACAGTATGAGACAATCAGACACTGGGGTCTAGGCCCTCGAAGGACTTCGCAGTTCACCTGGTAAAGCACTTGCCGTGTGGCGGCATGCAGTTCTTGTCGCTGGTTCGGTTTCATTTGAAGCCTGGATCATTCCCAAGTGGCTGTCTTTATAAAAGGCATACCTACCGAACGGCACAACGGAAGTGGAAATCTGCCCGGATAGATTTCACCAAGCCATGTACTTGTCAAGGGTCGTTCTTCTCACATTGGACAACCATGCGATAAAACCCATAAACCCTGTCAAACAATATTTTAACCAAGCCATGTGTGCGAGCATTGGGTGCAAGACTGACCATATTTGGGACTCAAACGACTCAGTATGTCACATATCAGTAGACGCCGAGTGGTGCGCAAAGGTCAGTTAGCTATCGGATTTCCAAGCATAGCAGGACCGCACTTATTGGCTGAACGATAGTATCAGCCGACTATAGCGCATCTTTCCAATTTCGGCAGGACCCACTGAGAGGGTGTCAAGACAGTGGTGTTAGGAGCACCACTTTCGATTTATGCTAACTTCAATCCTTCACCCACCATGTTGTTAACACGTTTACGTATTCATCAACGTCGGCATTTACTTGCCTAGTACAGTTACTTACGGAGTGGATTTATTCGTGTCGTTCGTCCAACACACCTGAAGAAGGTTTTTTCCACATTAGCTGCATAAAGATAACATTCGCATTTCATGTGTGCCCCGTTGAAACATACATTTGGGCCAAGAAACAACAGCTGAATCACGGTTTATGCACGAATCGGTGCACTACTGATGAAGTTTGCGTATGGAAGAGGGAACGACAGAACCACATTTAGCCTAACGAAGTGGTCTGAAAGACATTCACGCGTACTGGCATCCATATCATTACAATTAAACGCACTATACCAGTGGTTCACGTTGATGTTTAACTATCATACAATTATGAATAGATCACACTTGAGCAAAGGAAAGGGACGGGAGGTAAACAAGCTTTTAAAATCAATTATGCCTGTACTCAAACAATAAACATAAATTTGAACAGCGAAATCAGAAGACCGGTTCCGCAAGATGGTAATACCATTTCCTATGTTCTCGTCAGTTGCTAACACAATAGTGGTGAAAATCAAAAAATATTTAAGCGAATTAAGTTCATGCATCAAGTCAATGTACACACTAATCTGTCACTGTTCAAGACCATAACAGACGGAGGTTCAAGGTCAACAGCTTTTGCACACAGAGGGCCGGCTTGCTACGCATGACTAGCAGCGCTTCGAGTGACTTAAGAATGGCAGGCTTGTGGTGGCGCACCAACACGCGGAAAGCGTTTGTCGGGTCGACCACATGACTGGTCTCTAGCAGGTGTCTGACGATCGAAGAAGCCGGCTTGCGTTGTTTGGTAGGGTCGCGTCGGGTCACGCCACACATCAAGTCCTCGATATACTTGGGCACGTTCCTTCATTCTAAGGCGCAGGGATCGATCAGCTCTGCCAATGTAAACGTCACCGCAGCTGCAGGTGAACTGGTAGATACAATGTGAAGTGGACAGCTCTGACGTCCGCTTCTTAATGTGAGGAGGGGTGACTCAGTGCGACTGAGTAGGCGCAGTGTAGCTGCATTGTACGTTCTTTGGATGGCCTGCATCAGTCGTCGCGTTAGAAACGACATATCACTATCTCTTTTGTACGGTAACTGCATGTACACCGGCTTCTTCGGGACAGACGTTTCTTGTAGGTTTATTAGTTTCGGCTTACTGTGAAAGGTAATGAAACCCAGTAGATAACCGTTGGAGACCAAGGTGTCACGAATAAATTTCAGCTGGGCATCTAGTGTATCACCCGTGCATATAGTTCGCGCTCTGTGAAATAGACAACGAACCAACGAGCGTTTGTGTTGTATGGATGAGAAGCTGTTAAAATTCAAATATTGTCCTCCCCAGGTTGACTTACGATCTACCGATCGACACACTGTACCGGCATTCCGTCGCTTGATGCTGATGTCCATAAAAGCGAGCATGCTTTCCTTTTCAAACTCGGACAGTAACGTTAGATTTCGTTGCGAAGAGTTCAATAAATCCAATAGTTTTCCTATGGTCTCTTTGTGTTGAGCGAATACTATTACGTCGTCGATAAAGCGGGATGTTATAAAGCTGATTACACGTGGCAACCAAATAACCTGACTATAACTGAAAGTAAGGCATCATCAGCAAGGATTTTTCCTTACAGCTTCCTAGTCTCCGCATCACCAACTGCATTTACTTCACAGGCAACTCGGCTGAACCAAGACAACATCCACACCACTGAGTCTGATTAACCACTACCACACAAGCTTTCTAGCCACAGACTTCGTAAATCGCGAAGCCCCCAAACCAGCAGAGGAACCCGATCTACAGTGGCCAAACTCTTCATGAACGGTTCAATTTATTTACGCCAGGTCATCATCTGTCCACTACACATTAAGCCACTCTGCCGCAGCCTCGGCTAAGAGTACTCGGTTTGGTAGACGACTATCGTGCATCACTAGTACATTACCTAACCATCTAAGTCGGTGCAAATGTAAGGATTGAAAGAAAGTACTGGTTTGATTATCACTGCCAAACACTCGCTCGCTGACCTCTTCGTTACTTACTCGTTGGTACCATCCGATACGATCGAGAGAACGCAGTCAAATACCTGGAGACAGTCCACGTCCTATACCCTGAGCGACCAAGTTTCACTGTCGTAAACTAATACAACCCTCACTGTCGCTTTACATACACGACCTTTAAACTTCAGAGAGACACCCCTCTGTTGTCAGAGATACCCCGGATTAGCGAACACTGCTCTACCCTTAGAGTTGCGCGCTTCTATTTCATTCCCCACACCTCCACCACCGCTGATGCAGCTTCTCAGATGTACAAACCGGTCAACAACCTCCATAACTTCATTATCTGACATTGAATCTACGTGATCACAGCAATCTTGCAGAGGCAATTTGGGGCTTCAAAGCGCATTCCGAAGTATTCAGCAGAACGCGAGATACCGTTCAGCATTATGTATGCTGCTTGGAAAGTGTCAAACAACAGCACCTTATCGTCTGCATAATCAAGATCAGTCAGTATTCCACCAGGTAGGAGGTCCACGCCGGCATCTTGTGAGTGCCGCAGACAGTACTGCATTATTTCGTCTATGACGAAATTGAACAAAAATGATGCAAGTGGACAACCTTGGCGCACGCCGCCCCTTGGTGCTGAAACTGTCATACAGTTCACCGTAAACCCTAACCGGAGCTGAGGTGTGGGGATGAGGCACCGACAATGTGTTCACATACTTGTTCGGAACACCTCTGGGTTTAAGCGACTGTAAAGTGTAGATCGATCCACCGGATCGAGCGCACCTTGATAGTTGGTAATGACGACGATTTTTGGTCGCCGGTACGTACGACGCTGCTACAGAATTAGGTGGAGGGTGGAAATTTGATCAACACATCTCTGACGATGGCGAAACCCTGCCTGTTCTTCTCTGATGTTTACCTCCCTAGCTGCAGCGAAGTGACAAAGTATAATGAATGCCAGAACTCTAGGAATATTTGGGATCAAACTATTCCCTTGCGCCGTTTGCAGGAGCTCCCGACAGGTTTCTCGATTAACCCCAGAAGTGAGGGACATTCTGCATCGTTTAAATTAAATTAAACAACTAAGATAAGGCCTCTTTTTATCTTTCTCCCGCCTTCTTTCAAGAGTGCCAGCACGAAGTCATCAGCTTCAACAGCTCCATTATTTCTAAGAAAGAAAATGTCATTGCGGTCATGATGGGTGATTCAAAATCTACAGACCAGATGCCTATATCGCAAGTTCGTGGCGATAACATAAAACGAGGTCAGCTAAATCGGCCCTCAAAGTTTTACGTTCAGCGCACTAAATTTCTGGGTGCGCCGCTGATCGCTTCACCAACATTTGCGCACTTTGGACCGGTAGTACGCATAAGTCTGAAAGATTTGCTGGTTTCCCCTTCGATAAAACCGGTTTCCACTGCCTTACCTTTCTCCGTTCGATAACATTCGCGATCGGCTATCAGGCTTCAGATTCCCACGAATATCCCTCCTGAACTTATTATATGAACGGTCCGGAGGGACGTCCCGTGTGGCATATAACAACTCTAGGGATTTCCCCGAGATCCGATGTTTGTTCAAACAGCTAACCCCTCTGCCGCATGCTACAGTACCTGCTTCATGAATAGCCTGTGAGATTTCGGTCTAGCAGGCATTAAAGTATTCGAAATGAGAACTGTAAAGCTTGTTTCTCAGACTGTTTTAGTATATACGCTTTACTGACGGCACAGCCAATTTCTCAACAGCCAGTCGTTGTTGTCGACGGAGTCGTTGCCCAACAAAAGTAGGAACGAACCAACATACGACGTGCTCCAATAAGAACGACAGTCCTGAATGGACCCCACCACCTATAACTAACAGCTGTGGTCTGAGACCATGCCTCATTCAGAGAAGAGTTGTGTCAAGTATGACAACGACGAACACGATGTTCCCCATTGGTGTTCGCGAAACTTAGCCTTTAGCATCGGACTTTGGACGGATCTGGGTAATGTGGCGATTCCGGAAGTATCAACTGGCTTGAATCCCAAGTCAACTGTCTACAGGGGCTCCGGGTAACTCCTGACATCCAAGGTAACTGATTCTGGTAATAGTTGCAATTGTGTGGTCCCATCGTTTCTAGCAGAACTTGAATCATGCTTCGCATCCTCGGTTGCACTTCTGTTCCTTAAGCATCTTCTTCGGCCGAAGGAAGTCGAACAGTGACCGCAGCTTACGACCGAACTGTTGGAGAATGGTCTTATGACATGGTTGAACTCGGAAATCCATGGTAGCGTGCCTGATTGGGACGACATCCTGAGGTGATCGTTTTCATTTAGCCGTTAGGGAGACTCGGTTGTTTGTGTTGATAAAATGCCCCTCTTGTCCATTTATAAGCTAGTGAAGAGGGTACCAAATGTGCTGAACACCATTTCAATCTCCAAGTGTGGTAATTTCTATGAAAATGAACTGCGTTCGCTCTTCCATTACCCAAACTCCTTGGCATCCTGAATCCACTGATCAGTGGTGGTTCGGGTACTGGGATGATTTGGCAGGAATGCTTTGAGTCATTTGGTGAACCTGCCGACGATGAACAGATGTGTTAGACCGCCGCTTGTTTCCGTAAAGTCCAAGTGGAGGCGATACCACTATGGTGTAAGTCACGAAGACCGTAGGATACACCTGACATCTGGAGCAATATGGACAGAGTCGTCTTCCACACCCAGCACTATTCGCTGACACTGCGACCGACTGGTATAAGGTGCGAGGTGAACAGATAATGGCGTAGGGAAATGAAGTCGTTCACCAAGGGGTTAGCCACTGTAGATCGAGTTCGTCTCCCGGGCTGGGGTCTTCGCGACTCACAGAGTCGGTGGTTGGAGGCTCTAGGTGAGATTGCGGCTAATCGAGCTCAGTGACGTGAATGTTGTCGTTGTTTGTCCGAGTTGTCTGTGAAGTGAGTGCATTTAATGACTCGGTGCAGTGGAAGCCGTAAGGATGCGCGATCAATTGGTCAACTAGTCGCGTTGCACAGCTTGCGATGGTTGGGTCACGTGCTCCGTATGCCAGCTGAGCGTTTACCGTACCGGGCATTATATAGTGAGGCCATCAACAGTTGGGTAAAACCGCGTGGTGGTCAAGCATCAAAGTGGTCACGAAATATGAAGACCTTGACTGCTCCATTGAGCAAAGTGGGCAGGCAACGCCTGCCTTGCTGGGGTCCTCGTGACCACTCAAACCGCTGGTTAGATGCGTTATCGGAGATGGCGATGTGTCGTAGTCGATGGCGTACCTGTATCCATACCATTCCTAGTTTTTCCGCCTAGTCTTCTTTAATCTTTGTTGTCCTTCGTAGTACTCTTTTCTTCCAGGATATTCCACGTCACTGTTGAGGTGAGCGGCGGCCCGAGCCACAGTACCTTTTGGTCAGGATCATGGCTATTATGGCAACGATTATTACAGGCAAAAAACAGTAGGCGATTGCTTATGATCCGTCAATACCACCAAGTTTTGCTCACAGATCAGCTTGTGGAGATTTCCAGTTGCAGACGTTATGGAAAAAACAACCTTCTTAGTTTAAGGCTCATTCCCGGATGAAACGAGTGATTCGGGTGTATGAGTACTATTCGAAAATGAATGAGAGGAGTGTAACATCTATTTCATGGCCGAAGTGAGTCGCGGCCCCACGTGGCGGATCAGAATGAGTACCAGATCAAAGAAGCAGTGACCTGGGCTAACCGAAGGCGTGTTGATTTTCCAGAGAGCCACTCCCACTTACCACCCTACGTAAGCAAGTGTGAGCAGCGCTCGGATTAACAAAATGGTAGTAGAACAGCGTTTCACAGGTTGAACAACTCGAATGATCACAGGGTTGTAGCACCAGACACCAAATGTATTCCTCTAAATGATTGTCCTATGTTCGGCTTGGAAGTCTTCACATACAAAATGAACGATTTTTCAATCCCGGAAATTGTACCTAAACAGCCCAGCACGACTTTTGCCTATAGGTAAACAGATCAGACATAATCTCAATACAACGGATAAGAGGGTCTGTTGGTTGAAAACCACCTCCAACTGGATTGCCACGTGATAAAAAAACATGCGAAATAAGGGAACTTGCAAACGCGTTACTTGGTTAGGGATGATCCTATGGAATAGTTAGGGTGGGTAAATCCCAATCACAGACTTGTAATCTCAGGTCAAAATTTGGGCAGCATGCTCGGGCATTCCAATAGTTGCCTAAATATGCTGATTAGACGTCAGTCAACCAATCTGATATTCTGGGACGTATCTAGGAGATATTGAACTATTCACTCCCTCAGGATTATTTGTAGCCTATAAATACGACACTGCTGAACAGTAATTTCAGACGGAATAAATACACCAATAACGATAGGAGACATACATCGCGAGATGTTAACATTTAGTTTATTCTCTTCAATCACGAGCATAAAACATATAGGACATGCGGATATCAACACATTGAAAAATTTCAACGATTGGGTTTACATGAAACAAAGACTGTCGTCAGTTCCAGAGCAGACAAACTGCGTAAGTCAACAGTTTATGCACATACAGAGCCGGACATTGAGATAGAACGTTTCGGTAGGTCACGATCAGGCGCTTTTTTCCTTCTGATTTATTGGATTGGGAATTTCGGGAGTCAGGAATCTGAACGTCCTGACAGTGTGGATTCTGTTGTGAGCAGTTGAGTTATCGTTAAATCCTTGATGATACAAAAGAAATCGACCTTAACATGCATTATGAAGACTCCATAAAAAATGCAACACGAAAAACGTTTTACACTTTGTCGAAAATACCGTGTTTAGACAAAGTTGGATACGGATTGCTTCTTCTTCCTGGTTCCAATTTTAGTTCTTTTCGTACTATTTACCACTAAGTTACTTTTTACGACACAAAAAGTCTGTGCTTATACGATTCAAAGATAGCGTTAAGCAATATTGCGTAGGAACTTTACATTCCAGTGATGCGAAGAAATGACCAGCTGTCATTCGAAAACTCGACTGAGATTTGCAAAAAGAAAGGCATCTAGGACAAAGAACGAGGTGACTGCTTCTTATGGTCAAAGCAGTCCTTGTGGCTAGCACCTTTAGCAAGAATCATGATTACTCCAAGTGTGCATGAATATTCACAAAATAAGTTCTTGAATCTCTTAAAGAATCTGAAAGTTTTCGATAAGCAAACGTCCGGATGGTTTGCCCTCATATAACTGCGCCTCACTGTCCAATCTACACTGCTTTTCTGGCAAAAGTTTCAAAGTACTGGGCACCCGGAGGTAGTACCTACGGTGACTAAATGCCGCTGCGATGTGCTTAAGAGTACCGAAAATTTATTAAGCTAACTCAGATTACGATCAGAAACAAAACTTCTCCGCCTGGTTGTTTTATAAAGGCGATAGTCTTCCATGCAAGCAAGTAATTTGGTCTGATCATTTCCAAGCGGAAGTTCGAAACAGCCATTTTTCTTCAAACCCGCCATCCACAAGTTGGCAATTCCCTTATCAAACTTCAGTATTTTCGTCCAACTTTATCCCCTTCCCGTAAGTCACTCATCAAAAGTTTGACAAAACTGACTGTATTTTGTCACAGACATTGCACAAAGTTAAAAGTGCATACGGACTTTTATGGATATCGATTGCGTGGGTGTATTAGAATGTGATGGGTCACTTGATGTTCACATGATGAGCTGATCATACCCATTGGATGGATTTCGACAACAGATCATCCACAACCATTGTTCGAGTTCCCTTTTTTGGTTCGTAAATTTTAGAGGGAAACGTATTCATTCTGCGGTTTAATATTAAGTCCGCATAAGGTTTCGTCTGTAAAATTGTTTATTAACAGACGCAATACATGGGACCTGTACAAAATACCACCTCGGCTTATCGTTTTGGCTGATGTGTCAGCACCCGGTAATGGTGTTACTTAGGTGCACCTTTGAGTAGCATACGACATTCGTGAACAACAGTATGGTGCACCACTCAAGCTCTCATTGTCCTTTCTTGTTTGTCACGTACTACCACGTCTGCCTCTTACTGACTTCCGCTGACAACTGAAAAGAGAAACGGGCTTGTGAGTTTCAAACTGAACTTGAAATGAACAAAAAATGAACAGAATGTGAAAAAAAGCAGAGAATAAAAAGATAACGAGCAAAATTCTGTCTCGTATTGTGTACATACATGAAAGCATTAGCATAATACCAATATAAGCGAATAAACAGAAACTACAAATACCGGTTATCTTGGAAAAGCTAGATCTGGGAGCTGCATACATGGACTAGTGTACACAGAGTGAACAAAAGCCTCATGTTACTTTGGGTTTATTGATTTTGCTGTTATTTTCCACCTCTACTGCATCGTCATGTCGTTGCTACCGCTACCGCCATTGCTCTTGTCATCGATCCAGTTGCTGTGGTTGTTCTGACTGTTATCTGTATCCGATTCGAATGTTGATGGTTCTCGGTCCAGGCTTGTACTTTGCAAAGATCGAATCGGTTCGTTGGTACGCGGAATTAGAATGGACTGAATGATCTCCGCGTACCGCGGGCCAAACACATTGCGATTGTGTATCAGTAATGGCAGCAATCTGCTGGCCAAATTGGTTAGGCTCAAATGTTCCGGTTTGCAGTATAGTCGGAACAACTCTTTCTTACACGCGTCATTATCCTCCGAAAGCGGTGACGTTGCGGATCGCACGCCAGTAGCCATGGCAGGTACGTTCATGGGAAGTGACTGTCTAGAAGAACAGGGAGCTGATGGATCAGTGCGGCAAGCGGCCGACTTGTCAAACGTATCTATTTGAGAAGGTCGTGTAGCGTCCACGAGTACACCGAAACCCGAGGGCAATGGGACGGATTCAGACGGATTGGGGGAAAACGCAGAGCGAAGAAACATCAAGGCTCGTTTTTCTGAAACATAAACAAGTCCAATACTAGCCAAGAGATTCGTGTTTGAGATGAACAGGTAAAAAAATAGAATAGAAAACAAAAAAAACTCACGCATAAGTTGATACACAGGATGCCGACCGTAAACAACTTCTCGGATTTGAGATTCCAGAATAGTACTCGTTTGATTCGGCAGCAAAAAGAGAGCAGTTTTAGAGTTTCCGTGTGAGGGATTAGTGTTTCCGGGTTGTGAAGCTGTTGGAGCAATTTCGTTTAACCATCGTTCAAGCGTGTATTTGATTTCGTCAACTAACAGACTGGCTTTCTTCTCAAGTGAACTGTGACGAAATGCACAAATATTCGTAATTCAAAAGGTACGCACGTAGACCGTAAATTCAAAACGGTATGAACTGGTGAAAAGTTATTTTAAAAAATCCTGAATACTGTGGATACGCCTAACCCAATTTGAGAGAATACTTAATCATGTTTCCAAGATGAGAACAAACACTGTTCGGCTGACTCGACAGACGCGTCAGATGAGAAAAGAAAACTAAAACCGTTTCATATGGAACAACCAGACATACGCGATCACAAAGCTCAGCTCCCACAGATCAAACATCTAAGTAAAATGGATTTCTTTGGTTCAGGGCTGCTGCATTTTTACAGAAGTGCATGAACGGAAGGTCCACTCGCCTGAAGTAAATGAAGAAATTCGTTGTTATTGTTTTTTAATGCTTGTGTCATCCACGTGATCCTTGAAGAATGCGAATCAGTCACCAGGTCCTTAATTCTCACCCGACCCAACGGGTGATCCTCAGTGGACCACATGAAACAGCACAATCTCATAAAATCTGATAGGCTAACTGGTAAAAATGGAAATATTTGACGATTAATTAAAATGCGGAAGATGAGTTGATAATTTCTCCTTAGAAAGCTGGATGGAACGGTACGCTTGCAGAAACTTTGGGAAGAGCGATTCGACGTTGACATGAGCAACTCAGTGTAACAAGGTAACCTTAATTCAGTAAAATTATGGCCTGCTATTTATTCGTTTGTATGAAATGAGTTAGTTTTCCATGATCCCACTGTCGACAACTGAAACAAAATCTTCCAAGGACAGGTACTAGTGAAACTCTCAGATCAGAATTACCGGCAAAGCAGACTTTCACGAACACTTGAACCAACTCGCAGTACTGAATTCTTATCTTGGCTCCCTCGATCAACGATCACAGACCACGTATGGAAGGACATTCGCCCCGAACCTCTGACACTGACGTACCCCAAGGTTTAGCAACAAGAACTCCTCACTTGGGTTTTTAATTGCAGGCAACAAGACGTCAACGCGGCAAACTTCGCCAAAGGTGGACCAACTATAAATTACTGTGTGAAAACAAAATTCCTAGCCTCTTTCAGTCATATTGTAGCGAGAAGGCGTCCAATAAAGCACAATCTTTATTGTCCAAATCGCCAGTCACATGCAACGCGCGCTCTCTCGTTTATGAGTCATAATTCCAACCCGCAACAACCCCCGGTTTCCGTTCACACGTCGTGTGCACTTCTGACCGGTTTACGTGTGTGATGGGCGCCTTCTATCGGGGGGTTTTCCGCTTGCCATTCCTCCTCTGTTTGTCCGATTTCCTTGCGCGGTGGCTCGTCCGGCTGCTCGTGCTGTCCGCCATCCACCCAATGTTGGCCTTGACCGTATTCCAACATCGTGTCGAGATGTTCCTCTAAATGCTGGAAAAACCACGCCTCCGATCTGCCCGTTTGTCGTATTTCGCCTGCCCTGCCTCGCCCGTTGGTCCGATCCAGTCGAGCGATGAATCATCCGGTCGCGCACGTTGTTCTTGATCCGACCGCAGCAGGCTTTCGAACATACCTCCCCCGCGTTGAGGTGTTCGTCCGAGCGTTCGAAAATTCGCACCTCCGACCTGACAATCCACCACAATATCCATACTAACAGTGCTGCGGTTCGGCTGTTCAATTTCACAGGATGTGATCTTCAGTCTCACGAAATCGCGGAGTATGAAAGTTAAACCATCGGTAGTCAACAAGCACCACCTAGACGACAGACCGAAGATGTACTGCACATACACGAACAAAATTGTAGCGAATCGAAAGCTATGCACTTTTCACGTGTGGCTTGTGTGGGCCAAGCGCACAAAAATTTCGTTTTGTTTACTATGAGACTAATCGTGTAGGTCAGTTATATGGTAGTATTAGGCACAGGTTGCACTCACAGGTGTTTTCACCTGGTTGCACGTTAGTCGAGCAGCAATGCGTCGCTTTCAAGCGACTATGGTCATTCGTCCATGCGGTTCACACCAGAAAAAGATTTCACCCTATCCGAAGAGAACGGTAGCACACCGAGACAACAGACTATACAAAGAGGGAGAAACAATCAAAAGTCGGCTCACACTCGTAACCAGGAAAAATCCCACACTGACTCACGAAGAAACAAACGAAGGAATTGTTGTTAGTGTTGGTGGCACCTAACGATCAAATGACTTCTGCAGAATATGACTCGTCCACCCAAAACTAATTTTCTCGGTAATTCAACCCATTCTGTCATCCTGGTCTAATAACGAGGCTTATGTACTGTGTCGATCCAGAGGGATATGCTGGCTAGGGCTTCGACTCTTTTAGGTAGTAAAAATACGGGAGAGGCAAGGGAGGAAAGTAAGGACAAAAAGCAGCTACTTACAGCATTTCAGGTCGTGAAAATGGCTGCACTGGAATGCTCGGATGGAGACACTAAACAAAGACTAAACGGAAGAATCATATTTATGGTTGCAGCACTGTTGTCTTTTAAATAAGGAAGAAGGGAGTTAGAAAGGGTCGTTTCATGTAGAGAACTCCGGTCACTTAATAATGGACAACGACCGCCTGCACATTTTCCAAAAGCACCGAAACATATACCGTACACCACATACGCCTTTGCGCAAATCTACTGTGTGCTGCAATAAACAGAATAAAAAATTAATGCGTTGATAAACCTTCGGTTCATCAGCTTCTGGTGGGGTTTCTAAAAAACCTACATAACTCGATGACATGTAGGTCCGATTGATGAGCTACGGGGTGGGGTCCAACAGGCTCACCTCATTCCATCGTACAAACGAACGGGAAGTAACAGAAATTGCCGTCGCTCTGACAGACCAGTCCACTCATTTTCACTTTCCTCCTCTTCTACCTCGAGGTTTCTTCTCAAACCAATGAAACAAGTAGACAATGGCGCTATTAATTTCCACACTTTCTGATAAGTGGATCGCCAAGTTGCTCAGGCGGAAGTTATCACAAGTCTGCAACTGAATGGGCACTGTGCCTCCGAAATACGCACCTACAATCTTAGGGCTACTGTCTACCTGAATTCGCCCTTCGGCAATGCATTGGAACATGGTGTGCGGTGATTCGATATACGGGTTGTTCAGAGATCATCTGCTTGCAAAAGACAAAACTGGTCAACTGGGAGGTGAGCGACAAGTTTGTATTAAACACCGATCAAACTACCGGGCTTAGAACAGTGACATAAATCAAACGAGCAATGAGCAGAAATCTCATCAGCTATGGGAACCTTTTCCTAAAGTGTCTGCTTGGTAAGAGCACTGCGTAATCAGGCCTTTTCAGAAGTCTCAAATCCTGAATGTTCTCTTACCTGGTTCTCTGTGTTTCAGGGATCACCACATTTTGAAACTAGTGAGTATCTTACATGCAACAGAGACAAGGTTGATAATTGTGTGGCTGTCATCAGACCATACGTTTTTTGGAAAACGACAGTCCGTTGACAAACACTACTTGTCAGTCGCTTATTCTACCTTGTGTCTATGGAAAAAAAGCGCTGTTGTCAGCACCTTAAAACAGTGTTTGAATGTGGATCCGGATCTGAAGTTTTAAGAAATTTTTCCTCTGAAATAACTTAGGCTTCTACCGGTAATGCGATATCTAAAGTTCCATAATCCAGAGCTGAATGAGCTGGTTCAGACCAGTCGCTTTGTTCCTCAAAATTAAACTACTGGGACAAGCTATGCACTCACGAGGCGTGTTGATGGCCAGTGCAACTACGAATGAGGGAAAAGAGTACTTGACTGTTCCCCAACAAAAGAAGACTTGAACAAAGCGGTTAGAACACGGAGTGGTGGAAACACGTATTCCGTACTAATCGATAAACACCAAATTCAAAATAACGTGAATCGATTTTTTGTAGCAAATAAGCATCGAACGGATAAGCAATCGGAGGGTTAAAAGATAACACTAAGAAAGGTCAGGTTGACGAACTCTTTCTGAACACCCAGAGCTGGCTTCAGTCAGTTGATTACGACCCATTCAGCAAGCTGTAAGACCGCTGGATTGGAACTACATAGCAAGAAGACAGACTAGGTCGATAACATGACCGGTTGTCCAGACAGGTCAGGGAACTGCGAAAACTGGCTGCTTACGTGTTACAACAACATTGCCGTGTCGTGGAAACACAGACTTTTGAAGTCATTTAGGCAATTTTTCCTTTACTCGGAGGATCGAACGCTAATGATTCTTTTGAACTTGTCAAAGAGTTAAACAAACTAAATCCCACTGATGCCCTCTGTAAACGTTCAGTCACTGCTTGTGAATGTCCGGTTGCAAGAAAGGACAGTATATTTGTGAGCCCGGCGAAATAGATCACACTACTTTGCCTCTCCCGACCGATATTCTGAAGCGAATTTTGTTACACTGCACTACAAATATCACTTTTCGTTATCGTCGGCAGTCCTGCTGTCAAATAGATGGAGTATCAATAGAAAGCCTACTAGTTCCAATCATAATCTTGAAAGGACGTCCAATTATCGAACAAAAGAGGGTTTACAGTGCATGTGCATTAGGGAACACATTTGGGGAGAAAGATGTGTATACTCTCTGGGAATCTGATCAGAGCTGTCTCCACCAGTTAGTTCACATCAAATAAGGCCAGTTGCGTGGGAATGTAACAACACCCTGACACTTAATACTGACGTATGAGACCCATAAACAGAGTTATCGCGAATGCAGACAAAGTTGATTAGGCTGTGCTGCGTAGGCCGGCAATGTCTGTTGCCCAACCGCTGATGACTTGGGGGGGGGACAAGAGGCGGTCACAGGTTACGGAAGAATTGCGCGCCCGCTAAGTTACGGCAGTCCGCGAGCACCCGTAAGCCTGATCGGAAGTGTTTTCTGTACTGCAAGGTTGTTAATTCTTCTTCATGAATCTCAAGAGTTTTTGCATAGTTATTTTTCATTATACATTTTTTCTCCACCATCTTATGGACTATCAACAAGGTCAACGGTAACCAGATACGGCTCAGAGTTGACAAGATAGGTATGCATGTCACTCGGTCGAAGACAAGCTCATCACGTTTAGCATGTTGACCGAAATTAGTGCATAGCGCAGACAGACAGCTGGCATCCGCTGAAAACTGGATTGTGCGATCATGGAAATCTCGTGAGAGGTTTGTGTGAAAATCGTTTTTGTTCGACAGTGATTGTTCAAAGTAAGCATGAGAAACATGCAGTGTGCCGTCCCAAAACAGGAACACAAAACAAATTCAATCGGAGAGCTAGAGGATCATAGCACGAACAATGAGCATTAGTCCTGCGATGCGACAGTGCCTCTGATGTAAGCACCGTAAACCAGAGATTATTAGACCAACTACTTATAATTTCGTCTCACAAAAATGTGTGGAGCAGTACCAACGTAAGGCCTCATGAATGAAAAGTTTAATTACGCCACGTGCACAGGGCAAAGTGATGATGGTTCACGACATGCACAGAATGTTATCCGGTCAACTGTAAAGAGAAGGTTGGTCTTTTTTGATCACGCACTTAATGGTTCGAGGAACTGGGCCTGGCAATTAGGAAAGTATAGCAGCGGATAAAACGAGAACACATAACGGACGATGGACGAAAAACAAATTATGATAACCTTCTTGTTAGAAATGGGCCAACTCAGTCTTGATATACACGCACGAAAACACCACTGTTTTTCGAGTAAACTTATACTGTTCGCTCAGCTGTTTTTGCCTATTCATGTGCGATGTATGGAGTGCGATATTCAGTTCCGACCAGCGGTATGAAAATCGACGAAGAAACAGTAGTTAACGATCGATACCGAAAAGCAGCAGCCGAACTATTTTCATGACAAGTGCGAGTCTGTTTACTGCCAGTGCTTAGTTTTCACCTAGGTAAATGTGAAACAGACGGGAGGGCTGAGTGACTTACTCTATCGCATAGGTGCGGAATACATATACACCCGTCTGACACAACAACCGTTTCACCTCGAGCATCATATTCGGCCCCGTCTTCATCAGTTCGGGTAGGTCAGCTAACAGCTCAGAGGCATTGGAGGCTATGTAGGTGCACACAACCAGAACCAACGAGGTCAAGGTTACGATGTTCGTCAGTTGGTTGCCCAATTCTACCAGGCGTTGTTGGTCCATGACAACCGTCTACAAGTGACAAACGAGAGAAACCGACAGATACTTAGTTTGGCTCTCAGAGGTGCAATGGTGACGACCTGATATTCTACATGGAACAAGGCTTGGGGGTTATTACTACTCCAGCGATTTGTTAAAACGCAGACTGAATCACCAATTAAACAATCAATCAGCTGTGGAAAAAGACACCTTCTGTGAGACTATTTAAAAACTGAAAAACAATATGGACGGATGTTCTAAGTGGCGTACAGACAGTGCGTTGTGCGATGATACTGTCGGCTAACTTAAGTACAACTGTTTGTGGGTCCAAACAACAAAAGTCGTGAACTGTCTTAAAGTGGAAACCAACGAAAGCGGAACTAATTCCTTTGAGGTATAAGCTAGCATATACGATAGGTTGCGTGATCCTAGGATTGAGGACCGGTATCGTGTCAAACATGAGAACACCAGAAACAGTAACACAACAGTGTTCAACAGTTCAGTCTTATTCAGTGAACAAGTAATTTGAGTACACAATGCAAATACTTGTGGAAATGTGTAAATACGGCAATAGAAACAGAGGCTGAAACAAACTGAACTACATGTCACAATTAACGCCAATAACTGGAACTCTCCGTGACCAAGTAGCCTATGCTCGTTCGGCACATATATATGTATATATAGCACAACGCCCATACAAAGAATACAATGTCTAGCCCCTAAATATCTCCATAATAAAGGATGAAATACTAAATTCGGTGAAACGAACACTGTCATAACGGATGTTTCACTGTGAGGAACAAATTAACAATTTCCACGCATACTCGAGCTTTCTTTAACGAAATGTACAGATCGAGCTACATCTCAACACACTCATGCCAACGGTACCTGCTCGTTTTTCCTGGTGTGCTGTATCCAAACAATTAGTTGGGTGTACGGTATTGCCGTAATAACATAACTCACTGCTTAGATAGCGTGAAAGTGCAACCGCTGAACGATGCTGCATATAGTTCTCTTTCATTTCAATTCATATATCTAAACAAACCATTGAAACTATCATCACTAATGATGAGGAGAGAAGCGAAAATCCTGGTGTTTTGAGAATTGTGTGGTGAAAATCTCGACCCACCGCTTATCCGAACCCGACACACGTGAATATCTGATAGACGGTCAATCCAAATGTAGCGTTAAAGATATAACATCAGGATTGGACGAGCGGTCTCAGTGTTGTGCCTTTCGGTGTTCGCCGGTTTGTTTGTTCCGTACCGCATCAACTGACATACAGTTTATGATTTTGCATGTGTTAATACGATCAGCCAATGACAGACTGTGAGTTCTTTATTACTATTGTACATCAATAAATTCGGCTTCTCAACTCATTAGTAACAACTGCTTACTGCCACCAGTACCAGGTCTTCTTATTACTTGCGTGGGAGGATTCAATTCAAGTACGATTTCTAGGGCTATTCGGAGTCCCTAATTCCGAGTATCACAGAGTGATCTGGAAAAATGTGGACCGACTGCTTTAAGAACACGATGTCCAGTTCTGTTGTAACGAAGTAAGGGCTATTTTCTAGATAGTAGGGTGACAGAAATGAAATTCTATAAATTGCAACCATCAACATAGACCAATAGCACAGACCCTTCCTGTTGCGTTATTTTAGTGACTAGGCACTGGAGCGTGTTTTCCGACGAACTGTTTTGTGTATCTTCTGTTGCGAAATACACAACGACGGCAATGGTAGTGCGTGCGTCGGACCAAAAGGATGTTGTGTTGTAAGAATTGTAAAACGACTGGGTACACCATGAATTTCGTCAATTGCCCGTTATGAAAGCCCACCGCCAAAGAAGCATTGGGCTTGACAACGTGACAAACCGTCAGGATTCAACGTAGTCCAGTTCGCAATGGGGAGCGGACGACCTAGCGGTTCCGTAATCCAAAAAACCTGACAGATAACACACTACTACAAGAGAGCACGGCATCGAGGGGACAGGTGATAAAGGATTAGTCCATCGACAGTTTATCACTATTGCTAAGAAAGCAAGCTGGTCTGAAGTAGGCGAGTAAACAAACAGAATGATCATATTTGGGCGCACAACCACGTACCCCGGTGAGTAGTTATCGCCAGATGAACACTGTCCAATCGCCACAAACACTGAGAACCAGAGGCCACGCAGAGCTAAAAGAACTCAGTGGTATGACTGAACAACTCACACTGTACGTCACAGCACTGAAGAAAACGAAGCACACAAGGAGAGGATTCGGAAGTTGTCTCAGCTGCGAAATGAGTAGGCGTTCCAGGTACGAGTGTCCTAAGCAGCTCCGTGCCCCTGTGAAATGAAACAGTTGCACTCACACAAATTCACGGTCGAAACGAGGTTGGACCTTGACGCGGTGTGAAAACTTGTACATCTCAATTGCCTACTGGCAATCACAGAGAGTCACACAGAGTAATTCACACCAGACAGAACAACAGGTAGAAGTCTGATAAACCATAACCTACTAATTCTCCAGGTTGGCGGCTGGAAAATGGTTAGCATCTGCACCCGAAGAAATTAGTAGTTCTGATACACTGCCTTGCAGTACAGGATCTTGAGTTAAGGGCTTCGGTTGCGAACCATAATCGTTACCCCGTCTACGTCTGGGTGTCCTGGCAGTATCTCAACCCATACACAACCACGAATACTCACAACATTGATAATTCCACAATGCATCGGCCGTCTCGCAATATACACCGGGTCGCCCTACCTGATGCATACAGAACGGTGAATACACGAAAACGTGCTACTTCTGACCTTTCCCCCAGTAGTCCGTCAAATTCAACTTCCAGGCCCCTTCCGATCCCCATTCTCAGTCACTGTTCTGAGGGTCCACGACGGACGCTGCTGATCATAGTAACATCGCACCGGTAAGTTCCACATCTTACCGTCCAGTCTCAGGACTCCTTCGTCCCATGCTAACACGTAGAACGCGATTTAATATAGGTGCCTTCAACGTTTGCGCTTCAAAACAGACAGGTCAGCTGACCGCTCTCGCATGAACGTTAGACTCGCTAAATGTCGATGTATTCTGCATTCCACAGGTTAGAATATACGACAACAGTCAGTGTATGGAATTAACGGCACCCACATTGCCTATCCGATACTGGTTACACACTCCGAGTGATTCTACGGCCACCGCTACAGGTCAGGCTAGAGTAGATATAGTCCTCAGCACTACAACCACAAGCGCGCTGGTAGACTGGATTGCTGTTAACAGTAGACTTTGTACTGTCCGCCTTGTAGGTTCTGTTAAGGCTACCTCTTGACGTGAAACTTTCGGAAATCTTCTCATTGTGTCTGTTTATGCTCTAACTTACAGTAGTGACGCCAGCGTCAAGGACGCCTTTCATTCGAATCTGGCTGACCTCCTTTGGTCGACACACGGTTCTGATATGGTCGTTCTGACCGAAGACATGAACACCCAGATCGGCCGCCTTGGTAAGGCTGAGTCTCGTTTGGGTGGTAGGTTTGGGATAGCAT
>QNGE01003547.1:52520-81505 GCA_008508345.1 Paragonimus westermani
TGTAACGTTCAATTTCAATTTAATGGAGAGTTATATAGGCAAAAGGATGGAGTAGCAATGGGTTCACCTCTAGGTCCGCTGCTCGCAGATATATTTATGGCCAAACTGGAGACCACTAAACTCAACCACATCGTAACTAAATGCAAACTTTACAAGCGCTATGTGGATGACATTTTTTGTCTCGTTCCAAACGGTGATGATCCCCAGTTCATACAAGATGAGTTCAACAGAGCACATCGGAATATAAATTTCACTGTCGAGTTAGAACAGGATAACAAAATCTCATTCCTAGACGCTGCGTTGCTTCGTCGACCAGAGGGGACATTTCAATGATCTATTCATAGGAAAAAGACATGGACGGGTCAATACACGCATTTTCACAGTTTTGTCCCGTTGAAGTACAAGAGAAATTTGGTACGCTGTCTGTTGAACAGAGCGCAAAAGATCTGTACACCTGACACTCTCCAGGAGGAAGTAAGACACATTTGAGAAACTCTCACTAGAAATGGATACCCTGAGAGATTCATAGATAAAAATCTGCATTCCGGTACGAAGCTAAAACTCGTCCAGACAGCGCAGAAAAAGCCGGTTTTCATCTGTCTACCATATAGATGAGAAGTTAACAGTGAAATAATTAGCCGCAGACTTTCAAACGCGGTCGAGATTGCCTACCCTGCAGCGAGACTTATCGTGTCGTTCGACACCTGCCCGGTACTGGTGCCACGCCTAAACGATAGTTTGCCCAAGTTCTCTTCGTCTTTCTGTATCTACTCTCTCACCTGTTGTTGTCAAGCAGGTTACGTTGGGAGGACCACAAGGCGGCCATCGGAAAGGATTCGGGAACACCTACCGAAATGGCTTCGCAACGGTTTGCTAAAGCCCATTTCCAGTGCAAGCGGCTCCCACCTAATCGACAATGGCCATCGAATAAATCCAGATGAAGCATTCCGAATCATCTACAAGGTTCGTCAAGCCGGCTCCAGAACTATCAGAATGCGATTGTTATCAACCGCTGAGGCTATTGCTATCAGACTGCACAACCCCTGCCTGTGTGCCCAAAAACAATTCGTACAAACCCTCCATCTCCCCTGGCCAATCATTCTACATCCACTTGAAACTCGAACAAGCGTGAACCGCTTGACATTGATGAAAAAATATCTCATGACAGGCCCGTATAACACCCGAACACATTCACCAGCACCCCCACCCTCCCCCAGTAGACTGTGATCTGTACCATTTCTCTAATCTTAATGTTCCTGTTTAACTCGTCATAATTTCATATATAACCCGCACGTATTCCCATGTAATTGTAAAAGCCCGATGAGAATTACCGAAAACAGCTGTTTGCAAGATTGACTTCTTAAGAACATCTAGTTGTTAGTTATAGGTAGCGTAGTTCAATTCTTGACAGTCGTTCTTATTGGAGCACATACTTGGATTCGGATCATGAGTCAGTACGTCGTTGTTTTGTTCTCGCTTTCACTGGGCAACGATTCCATCGACAGCAACGACTAGCTGTTGTGAAAACTGGCTATACATCGGTAAAGCATAGATACCAAACCAGTTTAGAAAGGTGTTTCCAACAGTTCTCACCCGGAAGATCCTAACAGCTGCTGGACCCACATCTTACAGGCCACTCACAAAGCAAATACTGCAGAACGCGGCACGAGGGTACTCGAGTAGAACAAACATTGGATCTCGGACAACACCCTAGAGTTGATAGAAGTCAGACGGAACACTCCGCCTGGCAGCCATATAACAAGTTTGGGAGGGACATCCGTAGGAAGCTGAAACGTAGAGTAATGATTGATCGTGGAACTTGGGTAATGGGGAGAGTTAAGAAAATGAAGACCGTTTTTGCTTCAGACAACATCGGCAGACTATTCAAGCTTATCCCTGCCACTGATCCCAGGCGACCGTCTGTCAGTGAGGCCATCAGCGAGACAGATGGCACACTCATCCCTAATAAGTCCAGAAAGTTAGAACGGTGGGCGGACAACCCTGAGAGTCAAGTTAACTGACCTCCTGCTTCCAATTTGTTGCTGCGACAACTTTGTGATGCTGCAGCCTCGTCGGTATATTTGGACCCACACACGAACACTGAGGTTCGCAACTGCATTTCGGCACTCAAACGTGATAGGGCTGCTGGTCCGGACGACCTCGTGCCAACAATTTTTGAAGGAGGTAGGGAGACTTTAGTAGCGCCATGACACAGTTGTTCCAACCAGTGTTCCTACGTGCGGTGGTAACTCGATGATAGGTCCCACATTCACGAAAGGAATCAGGGGATCCTCTGAAAATCATGAGCGAATTAGTTTGACTACAGTCATTTCTGGAGTTCTGGCATCCATTATACTTTGTCGCTTCACTGCAGCTAGGGAGGTAAACATCAGAGAGGAACAGGCAGGGTTTCGCCATCGTCAGAGATGTGTTGATCAAATTTCCACCCTCCACCTAATTCTGTAGCAGCGTCGTACGTACCGGCGACCAAAAATCGTCGTCATTACCAACTATCAAGGTGCGCTCGATCCGGTGGATCGATCTACACTTTACAGTCGCTTAAACCCAGAGGTGTTCCGAACAAGTATGTGAACACATTGTCGGTGCCTCATCCCCACACCTCAGCTCCGGTTAGGGTTTACGGTGAACTGTCTGACAGTTTCAGCACCAAGGGGCGGCATGCGCCAAGGTTGTCCACTTGCATCATTTTTGTTCAATTTCGTCATAGACGAAATAATGCAGTAATGTCTGCGGCACTCACAAGATGCCGGCGTGGACCTCCTACCTGGTGGAATACTGACTGATCTTGATTATGCAGACGACAAGGTGCTGTTGTTTGACACTTTCCAAGCAGCATACAGCGGTACATAGCTTCAGGTGAGCGATTTTGCAATACGATATATACTCCATCAGCAATCAGTCCATGTTTAACTTCGGCTTTTACCGTAGAGTTAACGATTGGAGACACCAATATCGTGGGGTTATTACATACAGGGGTAGCCCGCAGCTCAATTAGATCAGATGTAGTCAGGAGACCTAGCAATCACGAATTAGAGCCCTGTAGCTGGAAGCTAACCACCGCCGATGGTTCGTACATGAGTACCGAAGGATCAGACACCCAATCAGACAATCCGACGCAAATTAGTGGTAGCCTCAAGCTTTCCAGTTAGCTGCACGGTCGGGGTTGATCCCCTAAGGCCTCTCCGATGCTGCCTAAATTTAGCGAAACGTCAGTTGGTTACACCATCATGTACGGTGCTTCACGGTTCACTGTACGACCATAACGGCTCCGCGTTCACTCTATATGTCACTCCCGGGGATGTCGGGTCACAAGTCGAAGCGTTACTTGAGGTCTCGGGGTGCTATAATGATACCCAAAGCACAGCTAAGTTGAGAAAAGTACTACTTTATCATATTGATGCGTTTGCCTGGAGTAATAAAAGATCTGGGGCGAACAAATGTGCTGAAACACAAAACAGACATAGGAAACGTCACACAGGAGAATCCAAGTAGCTCTGCAGGAAGTGTCCAAGATGATTAACGACAGGCCTCAGAAAAACGTCGAACTCCCCATGGTCCTCTACTGTGGCGCTGGTAAGGAAGAAGGACAGTGGCTTGCGACTGTGTTGACTATAGAAAGTTAAACAGGATCACCATTAAGGATTTAGCCTCAGGTTATTGGCAGGTTGAAATAGAGGAATCAGACCGGGTTAAAACAGCGCTCGTGATACCCACAGGGTTGTATGAGTTTCAAACAATGCCCTATGGGTTATCAAATGCACCCGCCACGTTCCAACTTCTAATGCAGCGGGCGATAAGTGACCCTATTCCCCATCGGTGCCTCGTTTACTTGCATGATGTTATCGTCCATGGGAAGACAAACGAGGAACACCTGAGAAATCTAGCCAGCGTCTTTGAAAGGACATCACAAGTGGGCCTGACGCTCAACTCTGCCAAGTGTCAGTTAATACAAAAAAATTAACATATCTGGGGCATTTGATCTCTGGAGGCGCCATTCGAACAAATCCGAATAAAGTTGAACAGGTTATGACCTGGCCTACGCCGCAAAACACTGAGGAGGTGCTTAGTTTTCTGGACTTCTCGTATTATAGATATATACTGAGATTCGCACGTATCGTCAGCCCATTACACACCCTTCTGGAGAAAAATCGAAAGTTTGAGCGGTCCGGAGAATGTGAAGCAGCGTTCGGGGCCCTTGCTCCACGCCCACCTTGTCAATACCAGACTTGTCGCCTGCAGCTGGCGATTACATCCTGGATACTCATGCCAGTGACTATGCAATTGGGGCCGTATTATCGCACAAGGGTGCTGATGGACAACACAGTGATTGCTTATGGAAGCCGCACTCTCAGCAAGAGAACAAAACTATTGTACAACCAAGAAAGAGATGCTAGCCTTGGTTTTTTCTGTGAAACAGTCCTGGTACTACTTGCTGGGCAGGCGGTTTACCGATCGCACTGACCATAAATCTCTCCGTTGGCTTCAAAAATTTAAGGACTCGGAAGAGCAGAGTGCGCGATGGCAGGGGGTTCATCAAGAATATGACTTCGAATGTGAACATCGAGCCCGGAGAAGTCAAACCAACGCAGATGAGTTATCCAGAAGGCCCGGGTGTGTTCATGGAGACTGCCCGTCTTGTAGTACGCAACACTAGTCACATTGCAAGGCGCGGTCTATGGACGATGGCAGACGGCCCAAGCGTCCGACCCCGAAGCTGCTCTCATTTAAGAGAGACAACGGGACGAGTAAAGTAAAGAGATGGAAGGAAAAAGTTATGAAATTCGCTGACTGTGGGCAATATGGGACCACAAGGTGATGAGCGAGGGTGTTCTGTTTTTCGATTACGGGCCTAACCATGGCAAAAGAATCGTCGTTCCACGATCAATGGAAGACACGGTTTTAGAAGACTTCCACTGAGAGGTAGGAAATGCCGGAATAAACAAGCTGGACGTTGCAATCAGACAACACTTTTGTTGGCCACATTTGCGTCGTGATGTGGCAAACTTCTGTCATCGGTGTGAACAGTGTGACAGTTCCAAGAATCCCATGAACAAACAGAGGGCCCACTTTTCAGCCAATATATACTGACTAACCAAACGAATTAGTTGGTGTATACATCGTAGGCTCCCTAACAGAGAAATCGAGAGGCAAACGGTATGTGCCTGTGTTGTTGGACTATTTCACAAAATGGTGTGAAGCAAAATCCTTGTCCCACTGATGCAAAAATGGTGGCCAATACAATCGCCGAGCACTGGGTGTGCCAATGGGGAGCGCCGGGGCAGCTGCACTCTGACTAAGGGTCCAATTTCGAAAGCGCGTTATTGCAGGAGACCTGTCGGATCGAGATAACTGACAAAACCCGAACGACCGCCTATCACACCCAAAGCGACGGGCAGGTCGGAAGAACCAATCGCTCACTTTTGCAGTTGCTAAAAGCGTTTGTATATCGCAACCCGCTAGACTGGAATCTGGCTATCTGGTGTGTATTAGCTTATCGCAGCTGTATTCATGTCTACTGAACAAACAGCCCACTTCTTGTGGACTAGCCAGGAAATTTGACTACTGTCTGATATCTGCCTGCCCTCGGACGTCCGAATACAGCCCATGGTGGCGGAATACGTTTGCAAGTTGATCGATACGCTACGGTTAGCACACGAAATGGCGGGAACACACTTGCAGAGTGCACATTGGCATCAGAAGGAGTATTATAACAAAAGGGTATTCGGGGTCCCCTTGAGACCTGGGGATAAAGCATGGTTATACAAGGAAACGGTGTGCCCGGGTGTCTCTACAAAATTGCAGAGACAATGGAACGTAGAACGTGTAACATCTGATTCGACTTGTTTAATAAAAGACGCGACATGCTCAGTCTGTCTATGATTGTCCACTACAACCGCCTGAAGCCGTTCACGGATAGCACCGACAACGATTCAGGAGGGGGAGCCGCAAACAATGTGCCCGAGTTAGTGTCAGAAGTCGAGGTTGCACCAGAGTGGCGTCGAGGACGCTGCCTTAAGTAGTACGGGATGGTGTACAATGAAACCGAAACTATGAAGACGCGCGTTGTACGTTTTAAAACCGCGGCTTATCACTGTCTCTCTCCATCATGTTGCAGAGCCAGCGGTGTATGTGCAGTCGCTGAAGAGGAGGCAACGATTGAGGACAAACTAACTGACCGAACCGTGACGTAATGTCCCATGCCGTTTCTTACCTTTTCCTTAGTATTGTGGTAGTGTTATCTGTTCTTGATGAACAGTTACCGACGAACTCTTGTTATCCCTTCTTACGAGCATATTGCATAACATGTTTACTCTCAAAATGAAGGTAACAGCAGACCAGCGTCTGCGTATACATAGAATCTGATTGGCCTTGAAGAATCCCACCTTAAGTGATGTACTAGAAATGAGATGAGCTAATCAGAGACAAAGGAAAAACGTGCACCAAAATAGTCTTAGTACGTTAAGAAGCGGAAGGGTACAAAAAATTGTAATACTCGGAATTAGGGACTTCGAATAGCCCTCAAAATCTCACTTGAATTGAAACCTCTTCCCTAAGTAATGAGAAGATTCCCAAATGGTCGCAGCTGTTATAAATGAAACGAGAGTCTGCATTTATAAAGGTGCATCAGCATTAAGGAAATCAGCATGTCGGGTAATTTCAAGGGTTCATGCGAAAAGAACAAAAAATTGGACGAATAACGGAGGATGTAACGCTGAAGCTGTCCGTTCAATCCGGACGCGGTATCTTAAAGCGACATGTGGACTGTCTCCTTGTTATACTTTCTATTGCGTCGGGGTTTAGATGAGCGGTGAATGGATTAGATTTACAACACAAAATCAAAGAATATTTTCCAAATAAATCTTGAAAAAGAAACGACTCTGGAGGAAACAGATTGTCCC
Source organism: Paragonimus westermani (assembly GCA_008508345.1). Classification (NCBI taxonomy): domain Eukaryota; kingdom Metazoa; phylum Platyhelminthes; class Trematoda; order Plagiorchiida; family Troglotrematidae; genus Paragonimus; species Paragonimus westermani. The sequence continues at coordinate 59,441 of QNGE01003547.1, forward strand.
CAACAATAATCCTCTTCAAAAAAGAAGTGTAAACACAGTTGGATGATATGATGAAAAAAGACCTCACTAGAATCGTATGGTCCTTAAAATTCGCCGTTACTGATGAAGGCCAACGCGAAGTTTCGGTTCTGCACGGATGTAAGAAAGCTGAATGAAGTGTTACCGGACAAAATTGTCCCAATGCCGTCGATAGAGGACATTCTTTTATAGATCGCAGCAGAGTCACTTACAATAATCCACCTGAGTTAATGTCACTAACATTATCAAATCGAAAGATCGAGAGAAAACCGAATTCATCACAGGAAGAAGATTGCATCGCTGCAAACGTACGAAGTTGATCTGTCACGGCGTCCGATGAAGAAAGTACTCGGAGAATCGAAAAATGCGGCTGTATATGGAAACGAAATTACGACTTATAACCCATCAGAATGGATACGCGTAGTGTAACATGAGGCAACTTTGAAGCAGATTCGTTAGGCAGGTTTGTACATAAACACGCAAGTCCCGGTTGGCAAGGAAATCAATGGTGCTTAAGGGCTATGAATTGGGACAGAGGGAAAACCATCGCCCGAAGACGAACACTTAGACAATTCTTGTGCCGCGCTGGATGCTACAATCGCTAATGTAAACAATCGAAACACCACCATACCACCATTGCGTGCCATATAGCGAAAAAAAACAGGAGTTTCGAGTGGAGAGATGGAGCCCCAAAAGACCCTAAAGTGAGTCAAGAGAAAACGAAAGAGCACCAACTAATGTTAACATCGATCTCCGGGTACCAGTGACCGAGCTACTGCGGCGATTTTCCGACAACACGAGGAAGTGTTAAGTATGCAAGCAAAATATGGACGCGAGCGGATCAGATGAACTTGACGAGTAAGGAGTGCTTCGTGATAGGTCAGATGCTGGATAAACGAAGACCAGCGGTTTCATATGGGGGCCGGTAACGAACCGTCAGAGGGAATAAAGACAACGGATAAAAGAGACAGTTGTACGTGGGGTAATTCCACGAATAAACACGTGGCGGGAAATGGAAATAGGATGAAGGGCTACGTACAAGGATTCTATGAGGAGTGTGAACCTCCGGAGCATGTTTTTGAAATAAATAGTCTGATTTTCGGACAATCGAGAACATCGGCCTGAAAACTACAAAGCACGAATCGAGAAGATAACAAATTCAGTGCTCGAGAACGAATGCTTTAAGATAAAAGATTCCACGAAGAGCTTAGAATATCCTGCATATATATAGAAGTATTTATGTTTATTCGATCAACGCCGGACACGACGTCTGATATGGGACGCGTGACATGGTCAACGATCCCAACTGTCAGCAACGTTAAGGTAGGTCATAATTCCCGGGAGCAGACGTTTTTTGATAATGGTCATGTATATGTAAACTAAGTTAGTATTAGAAACAGTATTTAAGATAATACCATTTTGTGACTAAGAGTGCATAATCCTGGCCTCGTTATCCCATCGATAGGAAAATGGGGGCAACCGAAAGAGGCATTTTAGAAGACAGAACAACAATACCGGGTTTTGTATCTGAAACAGAGGGCGAATAGCCGGTATGCGTTGGGTCAAGAGTACTCAGTCGCTTAAGCATCTCAGTGAGGCTGTGACCTAGAGAGCGAAAAGTAGACAAGTCTGATCCTCAGAAGACGAGAAGCTACAACCACGGCCATAAAGACTGCAATCTCAATGGTCTATCCCGCCGGTCAAGTATGACGTAAAACCGGACGAATTGCATGGAGGACTTACTTCTGGCCACTCCTTGTCCACCGGCCAGGTCAACAAAGCCAGATAAGCTTCACGTAGGATATTGTTCGGGGTGAGCGGGATAGCTTCTTCAGAAGTCGAATCGCAGCCGCCCGTCACACCAAATGAGACGTTCGTGGGTGGCATACTGTTAGGTGAAGTAGTTGCCTCATTTGACGGAGACAATCGTAGATGGGCTTCTCTGATCCACTCGCGTGTTCGCCTGAGTCCATCAATTCCGATAACTGAAAGATTGAAAAAATCAGTAGGCTTGAGTAAGTAGCAGAAATAAGTGGTCCATAAGAATTCGTACAGCTTAGAGCACATTGTTGAGACTAGCAAGTACTCCACTGCTTATAGTGAAAGTGATTCGTAAAACTAACATTTCATCATCTATTTCGTGTTCGTTCAAACCACTGGGTGCACGCAAAGCTAAGATTCAAATCATTGATTCACTTTGCTGGATTGAATTCCTGTCCATTTGGTAACGTATGCCTCAAATGTGTTGGGAAATCCGGGTTGGCCAAAAGAAGGCTGTTCAAACCAACGGTGAACAGCGAACATGCCCGTGTCCTACACCAAAAGTGTAATTTACGAGAATGAAAATGTTCGATGTGTAAACATTCTAAAGTGCCCAGAACGAATAAGTTGTCAGGAAATCCGAATCGATGAATAACTCGCGAAAGCCAGCTTCAGAATAACAATGGTGTATTATAGCTGCGAATTAACACAATTAACTCGCCCAACAACAGCCAGTTGCACGCCCTGCAAACCTTTAATTGAACATGGCTTTCATTTTGCTGTTAGCAACTACGTCAGATGCACTGTCGTGTGTGGCACACGGTCTCGAACGCGATGTTTAGTACTGTAAGGTCCAACAATGCAATTAGTCCCGAAGATACACAATAAAAAATAACGTTGGACTGTTTTGATGGAAGGGGAGACTGAGAACATTTACTACAAACATAATGCCCAATTCAAGGGAATGTTATGATACCGCACTCAGAGATAGCACGGATGACAAAGAATGGGGGTCCACAGAGCATAACGGCGGCGCTAACGTCGACTACCAAACCTGGATCTATGTCAACTGGTGAGGTTACTAGGATAATTCGAAGCTACCGAGCTCATTTTTGACGCAGCCGGTATCGTGCCACCCTATTCGATTACGCTAAACAGAGCAAAACTGTTCATCATCCAACGGACGCGCCACCTTTAACTGGAAGTTCGATCGTTCTGACTTAGCCTTGACCGTTAAACGTATCAGTCGTATTGGGGAATGCATAATAAATCAACTTCTAACGATGCAATTGTGGAGATCAACAAGCTAGTAGCTTGACATTACATACGGCCCAAGCGAACTCCATGGATGTTCGCGTGAGTGACGCCATACAAGACTATATACCTCGTAGTTTACGGAAAAATCGACGGAAGCTCAAGATTTTTTTCTTTTTTCGACTACCAGAGATAAATGGGCGATTTTTCCGCATGCCAGTTTCGGCATTGTCGTACGAACGTGATGAAAATACGGACCTGTTTCCACACTTGCTTTTCTTAAACTCCAGATTTGGAGTTAATTTCTCACCTAACCAAAAGCCTTCGGTCCCACCATTTCTTCACAAAAATTCACGGTTTGCAGTAACCTTCGCGCTGTAAGAAGAAAGTAAGCCACTAATCATACACGTTCAGGCTCTAGACACAGCAAATTCCCCTGTCTAGGTCTGGACGGCCCGACGGTATCTAGCCGCGCACATGCGATGTTGCATGTCACAAGACAGCCAGCACCATGTGATGTAAAACCACGAAGTTCAGCTGTGTCAAGGCCGTCCTGAACGCGAGTACACACGGGACACTGATGAAATCCAGGCGTGGAAACTCCCAGCTTCGGTTAGACACGAATCAAAGACTGGAACCGATTGTGATTATGCACAGTGTGTTCAGTCAGACGGGCCACATAATCAACCTAGAAGCACAGGAACCATAAAACCGAACACGATTACATATATCTTACCGTATCATAAGAAATCCATCACACTGTTTGGCGGACAAATTGTAAATGTTAGACTTCATCGAGTAGTCAACGCTACCATTAAGTCCTGGAGCTGTACTACTGAATCATAGATTTGCGGACTGTGAAGAATTCCGGCTGTGATTGCATTCGTGTCAAAAGAAACCACACACAGACCTACGAATTCCTCAAAAGTAATCAATTAGAGGGGCAATCCGCCAGTACCAACACTGTGGAGTATTTCTTCTCATCCCGAAACACTGAAAAAATACCCGCGAGATTGAAGCCAGGCGTGAAAAGAACGAGGAACCTAAGATAGCGTCAACAGTATGACATAAATCGTCCGCAAATCCTATCGTAGATCACAGTGATCCCAGGCTTTATGAACTTACGGCCTTTTTGGTTTTGAAAGAGCAGCGTCACTGCCGCCTTAGCTTCTCAAAATCAGCAGTGTCACCCACCTGACGCATAAACAAAGAATATAGAACAGAAGAGCACGGCGACAACTGACATCGTGTTTTTACAGAATCCGAAATAAAGCTGCACGGAAGTTTAAAGGTCAATACGACGCATGAGTTTGTTGTAATATCAGTTTGTCGACATGAAGCTGAGAGTCTGTCAAGAACAACTTCAGGTACTCACACTCGAAAACGAACACAACGACACCTAGTTACGGTTCACAGTATGTAGGAGTGGCATTGTTAAGTCGATTACGTTCAGTAACTCAAGCAGATACCTGTTTAACAGAAATATGGGCATTCAGACCATTTCAAAGTGAACACCACCCACAGTTGATCGCAACCTTCGAATTCAGATAAGTCTTTCGACTGGCACACTAGACTTGAGTTTCGCTCTCATCAGAGCTCATCCGTAGTAAATATCGTCGTTCGGGCCGGAATTTGCACCTCTTGCTTTTGTGCATGTGAGATCAGTGTGTTAACCGCAACGTCCGTAACCTCACAATAGGCGTGACCAGGTATTCACACCCAAACGCTCAGCTACAACTTTGTGTAAATAATGTTCGCCCCGCCCGATCATTTCAAAAGGAGGGTAAGCAGAATCGCTCTGTTCAGTTCGGTAACTCGAGTCTAGTGCTTCTTTTCGAAGTGTGCCAGCAGAAAGATTTATCCGAATGCGAAGATTGCAATCCAGTGTGGGTAGTGTCCAATTTGAGGTAATTAGATACATACTCTCCTGAGCCTTCAGAAAATCTGCAAACTTGGAGCGCTCGTAGTTCACTGCTTGCTGTCTGATGAACGGTCGCATTTGTGTGATAGTGAAGTTGGCCAAATCCATGTGCATCTCTTCCAACACAATGAAAGCGTTTCTGTGTGCATAAGAGAAAAAACGGAGAAAGGCGCGATCACAAGGTTAATTAGCCTTAAGAAAAAGCGTAGACGCGTCACTCTCAGAAGCCAAACACTCCGAGTAGTGCATTAAAATGGACAGTCAACCCGACCATCGCGGTGATCGAGAGTCACTGCACATAATGACTGGACAATAACAAGTTACGTTGAAACGTGGCTTTCATATTCAGAGGAACGTTTAGCAGCTTGATACAGGCTAACATGAGTAGTAAATGCCTATGACTTATTCTGATATCGCATGAACATATAATAAAACATGAAGCTGTAAGGAAATAACGTCTGATGAACAGCTGTGGAGACGCGGTGATAACAAGAAACCACATCAGTTACAGTTAGCTGTATGTTAACGCCAAGGGACATGACAGACCCCAGAGGGGTGAAATAGAGGAGAACAGGAATGATTGCACAAACAGGATCGCGCACGGATGATTTGTTCTTTGTTGGGGCTGCTCAACTAGCCCTGCTGCGTTGCAATGTCTGTGCGCAAGACCGTGTGTGCGACCAAGCGGCTGTGGGCAAACGCTCTAGAGAACCATGCTGTGTATGTGAACATGGCCTCAGGAGTTCGTCGAACGACAGCTCGGAGAAGTCTCCGTGTGTCACTTTGACCAAGCCCAAACGTGGTGGGTTGCACCTGGATGGCCAAGTGATCCAGCAATTTCGGCTAAGACTAAGTGGGACGCAATAGATCATCAGAGGACGTAAGTAGGGCGTGACCCCGACAAATTCGATTTACGTACTCATGTTGACTACTGCGCTCATGACCTCACACTAGCTAAGACGTAACTGTCATAAAAAATGTTTGCTTTCTCCCTTAAGGCTCCGCTGAAAACGCTTCACTGTGTGGGCAACAACAGAGTATTTTCGACTTTCTGCTTATACTGTAATGTGACTGTCAAAATAAGTATTCATGTTCTTCCGGTGACCGGATATCTTTGCCACTACTGCCTTCTCTGAATGCACCGATGAATTTTTGGATAGCAACCCAAACTGTATCCAACACCGTCAATTACAGTCAGTTTGCTGTAAAAACTTGGAAGGACTTTTCCTCAAGTACTGCAATAGAGACTTGTTTGACTGAGTCTCAGCAGGGCATCCGATCACATCCACACCGCACCATGAGAGTCGGCTGGAAACGAATAGCGAGCCGATGAAGCGAAACCACACACAAAGGAATTAAAGCAGTTACCAGCACCGGACTGGCTGAATCTCACTGACCAGAAGATAATGTGAGGTTTACTGTACTTAACGATGGTCACGATGGTTTGTGCCTACGGGTTCGGAAACTAAGAAAAGAATAGCTAACTGTTGACGTCAAAACGGAATGACGAAATCCACGACTGAACACGAATGGAAAAGCTTCCCATTATTGAGTCCGACGTAAACATTAACAGGCTGCAACTGTACCGGCTGACCTAGAACCTGTAAATCTCCAGACCATTTTTAGTGTAAATCGGCAGACAGGATCCTAGTGAGAATAAAACGCTCCAACGAAGCACACAGGATCTCACAGCCTACACAAAAAGATAAATGAACTCAGAGCCTTACATTGTTTCAAACCTAAGTACAATTAGTATTTCAGAGAACACAATCAATTCACACTCGGAACATGATCCTAATGTGGTTACGACGAAACAAGAAGACCATGAAGAGCGTCCTCTGCAGGGCAAGGACTGCCCCATACGGTGAAAGCCTGCTATGTTCTCCGTATGCGAGCTGTACGTGTTCAACTAGTTATTACCAAATTTAATAGGTAAATAGTACAATCACAAGGTTCATATGTATGCAGTGAGTGTAGTAGTCATACGACGTAAGTACGTCGGTTAATGATAAGCCCTAAAATGTTTTCAGGCTTGTGAGCTCTAGTTGCTACTTTCTGGAGATAGCACGAGTTGCTTCCGCAGTGCCAGCAGATCGACGAAATAGTCGGATTTCGTTGGATAGCTATCAAAAGATCCATTAGGTTGTTTTTGATCTTGCGAAAAGTGCAAGCTGACAAGTTTATTTACGACCAACAGACACGGACCTGAACTACAAAAGCAATGGGGAAGCAAGTGCAAATAGAACAGTCTACATCACATCCACACTTCTACAGTTCCAGAATACGGTGACATGCTTATATCCTTAGCAGTGATTGGTTGTGTAACACGACAGTGAAAACAGGGCACCCAAAAACATCAAGTAAGCCATTTATGAAGGTGCACCGAATGCACACTTTATTCGAAAAAAATTCCACGACTATTGTCATTCAATGATATCCATAGTTCACACATAATCTTACCTAAAAGCCTCCACTGGATCGTCAATCTTGCGTAAATTCTCCACTTCCTGATCCCGCACAGGTGCGCAAAATTGTCGCATCAGATTGATCACTTGGATCGCGTAGTTCTCTAAGCTTAGATGACCAGTCTGGCTGAGCTGTTCCCTGGCAGCATCCAAATCCAGAGAGCTATCCACCAGCTTTTGCAGGGTCTTCTGGTTCGGGAGTACCAAACCGTTCAATGACTGCAGGAAGTGACAAATACAATAGATATAACAGGAGTACCAATAAGATGATACATATTAATCCATGTAATACAAATCAACCATTGACAATTCATGTGCCCAAAAATTCCTGATAGTAACGACGTTCGTTCCGATATTCTTTCCTTAACTCAAGTGTCTAAACTAGGGATACGCTGCAATATGGAAGTCAAAGTACATACAAGTACATCTCCTTTGGTATGTTGTTACAAAATGACCGTGCAAATCGTTTCATTCTGTTGCTAATTTCGAAAGCTGAGTAAGCTAACAAATAAACTGGGCACCGGTCTATACCGAAAATGGAGTGATCATTTGCAGATTTCCCCCACCGGTACACCTTTCAGTCGGTAGTTGACCCGAAGTGATCTCAGTGGACAAAACAGATAAACAGGATACCTAGACATGAAACGGTGAACTGCGAAAACAAACAATCAGAAAGTTTGAAAAGTCTAGCCTATTAAGAACTTTCCCGGCAAGTGACCTCCCATGAAAGACGCCCAATGGAGAAGACGGGTGTGCGCATGAGAAGAGTAAAACGAGTAGACAGGAGAAGGAAGCTCGGCTAAGAATACCACCGAACCAGGAAGATTCACGGGCTATCGTCGAACATGACTGACAGGAAAACGACCATGCTGTATGATGAAAAGATCCGCGTAAGGCGGAAGAGAACGTCCGATACTTTTAGGACAACGAGAAGGTGGCCACACCTTTGATCGGCGCATTTACTCGAACAGAGCACAAATGTGAGCATATGGAGCTGTTCACTAAGTAAAATCGACTACCTTCGATTTTCACCTAACCCAGAAGGTGTAGCAAAGTTTTATCTTTTATATCACAAAGACAGAAAACGTTTTGATGAATACACAGAACGAAACAGTGATTATCTCTGACAGCCATTTGATTGAAAATATGTTACAAAAAGTTGATTACGTGATCACAGCACGGAGTAGGAATACGAGGTAGTAAATGTAGATTGCGTAAAAAAATCTCTCGGTGACAAAAATGCTGATGTTAAAACAGTCTTATGTAATGATTACTTGTACCTGTCGGTAACTTGTCGTTTTTGGCTAAGGGGTTTTTCGAGACCAGATAAACCAGTTGTACAACTAGTGGGCAGTTAACGCAGATAAGACAGATCAAGCCGAAGAGAATAAACCATAGATCAAAAAAGATCAGAAATATGGCCGAGTTGATACGTTTGGTAGAAGTAGAACATGTGGAGAGATAGAAGGAAATGGAATCTTCGGATACTGGGGATTCAGCATGCAATCACCAAGAAACCTCATCCGTGTTAGTTCGACAGGTAATACGACTTCAAACCAACTGGTTCACGGGGCTCATAACATCGCCGGACAGTCTTGTTTGAAAATGTGAGACGGTTTGTCTCCTTTAGAACACTAAACATCGTACAGAAAGCAGCGGAAAGGAATTCGTTTTATACGCTCTTCTAAGCGCAAACACTTGAAAACAAGAAACGACTAACTGATAAATGAAGGAAAAATTACCAGACTTTCTAAAACTAGTTTCACCTTAGTCGGTGGAATAAGGACATATAGAGGGGGCTTCAGACAGGTCACTAACAAAGCCTGGGGGAATTTGAACAGTTTATCAGGACTGCACGTCGTGACCACGCAGAACGAAATAGTTACCTATGATTTGTGTAAACAGAATCGCTATAGTCAATTGGACAAATTGACCTTAGGGTCAAGTTCTAAAGAGGGGAGAGTGGAAGTATTTAGCGCATAACAGCATGTTGGGTCGTTAGAGTATTTAGCGCATCTAGACGCTGATACAGATCGACTAGATCTATCCAGGACCAGCCTTTGTAATCCTGAAAGGTCTTAACCGTAATTGTGATGTGAAAATCGCACTTGGAACCGTTTTAATCATGCCACTGTTCAACCACGCAGGATGATGTTCACGCACTCTGTCCGACAATCGTCTTACAGTACGATAAATATATGATGCTCGACACGAGCAAACAAACGAGTGTACACAATAGCCGGTTGTAGTACATGGAAGTTTGTCTTTGAGTTGTGACATGATAACGAGTGTTGAACGGTTTCAAGTGCGATTGTTGCTCACTTGACCGGCTCAAATCATTTTGTTAGTAAGATAGATGCTTTTCGGATTGTCTACAGAGTGTCAAGGAATCGATCAAAGGTGGTGAGTTTCCGAATGTTGACCGTTGCCGAAGTCATTAGCACCCGATTATGCAATCCTGACCTCTGCGCTCAGAAGTTCGTGCGGACACAACCTCCTCTGGCCTACAATCAATCAAGCCCACGATTTGGAACAGTGACTACGTAGCTGATAACAAACACGCCGTCCATGACCTATATTGCCCGTTTTTATGACTCACCCTAGGTTCTGTTTTAATATTTACTGTGTTGTAATTAGCCTGATGATCAAACACAGAAAACAAGTCTTGTTCGCTACTCTGTCGTTTTCATGACTACGATGGGTATTTTCGAGCAAATTTATATCGTAGTTTATGTCTTTTGTATAACATGTTTGAATAGTTCAATAGGACTCAAGGTTTCAAATTTCGGCAAACATCCGAAAGTATATAAATTCGCCGAGTTTTTCCAACCTTCCCAAGAAGCATGTGACCGAACCAACCTGTTTGATTTCGACCAACAACCTCAGGGCTGGTTGATAGTCGGGAGGGTCTGCTTCCAGACTGGAACGTAGTAAATCCCAGAAAGCGCGCTTCATTGTCTCTTTAACTGTGCATTCCAGGCTGGAAAGAACAAACCGAGCCGAACGTAGAAACAGCGTCAAAACGGAAACAAACACAGTTTGGTTGTAATCGTCATAACTTTGTTTCAACCGGTGTGCATGTTAGGATATGAAAGAATGAAAACAAGGCAGAAAATTTCAAGCAAACAAAGTGGTAAGACCTCAAAACGACGAGCACAGAGCGCAGAAAAAAAATCAGAAAAACGATGGTATAAGCGCCATTAAGCAATTTTAATTTCTTAGAAAACGATAGCTTTTTTAAAAAAAAAGTGTTTATTTTTACGATTTTTACCGGGCGACAAGAGCTTTGCGTTTTCATCAGCTTAAGCAACTCGACTATTTAAATCTGACACATGTTCAAACAATTTGTTCCAACCATCACCTTTTACAAACAAGTTCCCCGGGGCGGCTGATCACCGTTTTCATTTATTGGCCGCGATCAACCACCATTCCGTTTGCAGTAGGTGGTGCGCGAGCGCCGATTGGCCGAACTTTCTTCAATCAGGAAAACACTTTAACCTAATCCAAACACATTATATGCTTGTGATAAGTCACACAAAATGTACCGCGATTTGTTGGCAAAAGCCCTGAACACGTGGAGAACAGCGTTGACTGTTAGATCAGACTTTTCATTTGACCAGAACTTTGCCAAACATGTTGATCACCAACTGTGAATGTGCAAACCATCCATGTGCAGGGTTGCTCAACTGAAACAGCTTTCTCCAACTTCACAACTGACAACACGAATAGAGGATCGAATAGCACGTGACCGTTCGCGTGAATGTCACACATCCGGATACCGACAGAAAAGTGCACGAAAATAAATCACTAGGGATCGATCGAACCCGGGCACTACAATAAAATCTATCTAGTACAGAAGGAGCATCCTAAATGACTGAACAAACGGCATCTTTCGCAACCCCAAAAACTTGGAATAGTGGGTGTATAACGTCACAAGAGTGGAGCGAGCCTTTGGGTATGCTAGAATCAACCATCGGGATCTTTTCCAGTTCGTGATCATCATTACCGTCGTTAGCAGCTCAACCGTCATTCCTATGGCCAGCAACAGAACAAACAATAACAGCACCTACAGGTTACACCATTCCGAAGGAATACTCAGTGGGGCCGAAAAGGCGATAAGAAACACCTAGTTTCTAACGCCCACCTGTAATTTCAGATTCCACAGTCAATCTCATTTTTTAAAGATTGCCTGCCAAAGGGGTGCCACCATCAATACAGTGAAATAGATTAATAGAGTTAGAAGCAGACTGAATCCTCAGGGAACGAGGGTTCGAAATTTTATCTAAACCCCTGTGACCCGAGATGTCCCACGTCCCTCGGCCAAGGCTGAAAGTTGGAACTACCCTCCAGATGCCAGCTTGCGGGTTCGGGATCATATGTCAAATGTTCACGTTATACAGCTGACTGCCAACTTGTCACTTCTAGGAGATCCTCACGGAGATCTCTATTACAGGCGGTGGTAAGTTACCCGATGACCTAAAAATGTCTTCGACAGTAGGGCCAGTTCTGCAATCGCATTGATTAATGTTAAATCATTTGCCTTGAAGTGGCTTCTGCTAACCTCTTATTCTGTGTAACCATCAAACACCACTAACGCTTCCCATGGGAGGACCGGCTCTCGCAGCCATCTGTGAAGAGCAGCAAATACTGGTTAACAGGCCAATTGAACAAATGGCAGAGGAACCAAGGATGGTGAGAGAATGGATCAGATAAAAGTGACTGACACCGTCGTCTGCAAAGCTATGTACATGCACAGCCGTCAATTTACACAAACAAGGTGAACGCAAGAGAAGAAAGGGCCACGTGAAGTAATCATAGAGTGGGAAGAAACAGCCGGATACCTCATCGCATAAACATTCGCGTACTCTAGATACCACAAGTGACGTAGAGTGGCAAACTATTCTGGTAGCTGATACGCAGTGGGGATTCGGGAAGTATCAATCGAACGCCACTGAAAGCTGGCAGCATTTTGGTATTGACACAGACAAACCAGCCGACCTATTTCAAAAGAATCACTGGACTGGAGTTTCAGTCTTGCTAGTAAACGTGTTACATACGAAAAGGGCTATGTAACGTGGTAAAAGTGACACAAATGTGAGAAGGAAAAATTAGTGAAGTGAGGGGGAAAAGAACAGCAGACCTCAAAAAAGGATGTACATTATCTTTTAGATCCTAGCAAGGAATTGCGCAATGTCTAACTGAAAAAGGCCCCTGCGCCAGTGCATTCATATCGCAGCCCAAGCTATGCGTTGACCACTAGACTGACGCTTCCGACCCAACCCGCCAACTAGGGAAAGCAACGGGATGACATTTGTAAAACATATCCAAGCCAAAAAGCCTGAGACGACAGCACTATGTTCAGGGGTTGACCGAATGTGCCAGCCCCGAAGACGTGTCGATGAATTTCGTCAATCGTAGCATGGTGTTCCTACTGCACGCTGCTAATACTTCAGAGACAAAGATGATCGTAAAATGACATTCAGTGAACAACCACCACACAAGTGAACCAGGTTTTACAGCCGCCTACGACTGTTCATATGGTGGCACTATATGCGGGGACATCTAATGGAATACTGAGAACGCATCAATTCCTGAGATAAAGCAAGTTGGCCAACCTTATCCGAATGTTAGCTGTATGAAACGGTCAAGGTCTTCATAGTTCGTGACCACTCCGAGGCTTGACTACTACGCAAGCGCAATCTTTCCAATCTTGAAACAACACCATGAGCTCAGAGGGCATAAAGTTCACAGCAAACTGATGAACCGAAGCCTCCAGCCTGTTTAAAATGTTCTGGGCTCCCTGTGAACAGTTATGGAGTAAAGCAATGTTGCCTGCACACCACATATCTGGAAGCTGAATGTCATCATATTCATAATCTGTCTCCAGAATTCTGTATGCTGCAAGGGGAGGTTGGACAACCTTTGTCGCACCCTACCTGAGATACTGAAGGTCGGGTATAAGTTGCCATAAGCCCTAAGACAAAGAGGTCTGACGGTGAATTGCTTCTGGTAGGTTGATGCACTTCTTGGGCACATTCTCCCCCGATGGAGTCTCCAAGTATGGTTCTGTCATATGAGCCGAAGGCCCTTCTGGTGTGTAAAAAGATGATAGTTGTCAGCCTTTTGTGTAAACGGCGGAGTTCAAGTAGCTGGCGCAGTGTAATGTGATCCATGCAGTTACGGACAAAACGAAACCTAGGTTCCTCCTCACGGATCTGCTGTTCGTTTAATCTAAGGAATACAGTGTCCGCAAGCAACTTCGATTAAACAGGGATCGGGTTAACCCCTCTGCGAACTGCACACAGCACGCTCTTTTGAAAAGGTGTCATGTTAGCCAAACCATAATGATTCGGAATGGATTCACTGACCTAGAATTGCTGAAGGACAACCGTCAGCTCTTCGATCAAGAACGGATCTAGCCCATAGAAAGACCGAGCGGGAGTTCGTCTGGGCCACTTGAATGACTTTTCCGGGACAGTATCAATGGGCGAGGTAAATGCATGGATGCGTATGTACCGGTGAGGATGGCCACAACGAATGCGATTGGCAGTGTTCGCCTTAACGTCCAGTGTCATAGCAGACAGTGGAAAGGTTCACCACTGGCTACGCAGCATGTGTACCGCGCACACCTAGCTTCCTACCACTTTGTTCGGATGGGATGAAACAGTGTTCAAGGGCTCCCTGTAGTAGCGGTCTGTTTGATCACGTTGTGTCCATCAGGATTTGCAGTCTCTGTCGCCTTCATAATTTCAAGCAAGTACCTTATCGTATGCAACATACCAGCGAGCGTTAAGAGGTTCGAATGATCGCATAGCAATTTAGCGGCTGAACGAAAACCAGTATCATCCCACGTAGTACAAAAGTTATGCAGTGAATGCCCAACGTGTGCCTAAGGTGCCTCAATGTCTTCTGGTGACTGGGATCCTAAGCAAGAGGTAAGCGCGTCCGAATGGGTGTAGGGCTCCTGCGGCTCTGCAGGTTGGGCTAAGGAAACTCGTGTAAAATAAACTGGATACACACGAATGCATGACCAAAATCCACACAGAAACTTTAAGCCGATTCTCAACCTTGAAAACGGTCAAGCCACTGACAACTGGAAATATGGTCAAAGCGTATCCACGATTGACTTGGCAGACGGGGTTGCAAGATGGCGCATTAAGGTTAAACGCGTAGAAAATCAGTAATCAACGGAAACAGACAGTTACCAGCATAAATTTTCAACAAACGTTCACACCTGCCTGTTCATGAAGACCGTAAGAATGTTAACCGCTTGAGTTACTTATTTAAAAACCCATCTGACCCAAACGAACGTTCAATGCCGGGGCGCCGCATGGCAAGCAGAAGGTCAATAAATGGGTGAGTGCGGCTGGACTACAGTCTGTGGGGCATAGCAACAAACAGACAGTGTTTGTGATAAGCACCTCTCGATGCTCTAACTGCATTTTCGAGTACGACAGTGCAAAGACGGTTGCCGACCGATAACATTTACGCCTCCGTTGAGTATGCTCCTGGGGCAACACCAACATCGGCCTAACCAGTGGCTGGAGTTCGGGGACCTCCAGACAAGTGCATATTCCATGTGCACCGTGGAACGACCGACGAAGATTGAAGGTGTGGTGCTGCAGTGGACACTTCAAACCATGATTCAGTAAGGCGACTGAAAACTATGGCAAGGATCTTTAGGGTATGCGTGAGTTTGCAATACGCCGCTTATGTTTTCACGTACATACTGCGTAGCCAACTTAAACTCGAAAAGGTAATAACAGGGGACTCGTGGGCGTTGTTAGATTCCGTAGACTGCATCAAACTACCAAGGTCACCATACCAAAGAGGTATTGCTAATCATCGCAGAATACAGTGACGTCCCCCTGATTCATGACACCCATTTTGTTATCAGGAAAGTGGTTGTTGTCACTGCACAAGCAACGAAAGACGAGAGTGAACGTCGTCAACGATAGAAAACAACTCAATCAAAATCAAACCGATGCCCATTCGGATTGGTGTATAAAAATGTTAACCTAGGAGATCGAACGTAGTATTTCATATACCCCCATGTTTCACTATTAGCTGGAATGTGAAAGCATTGCATTTCGCGGAGTGAAGATGTGATCACCGAAGCTATAAGAGTGAAGATTTTTCTCAGTCCAACGCGGATGCAGATGGAGTTAAAATGGATGAAATCACACATATTCTTAGATAACTAAGACCGCAGTTACGCATACACCGGTTGTTAGCCCGACGATGCTTTGAAGGTCATAGCAACGAAGAGTGTGTGAAACACAGAATCAAGGAGAGAAGTATTTGACAATACAAGTACGGACAAAACGGCACAATAAAAACGTGTTAGAACGGGTCAGTGTGATGCATCGATGTGCCAGATCAATGTGACAAATTGGAAACTCAGAAGACAGACCTGCCGGCGAAAAGTGTGCCGCAGACAAGTGAATAACAGTAAGTACAAATGCACGACATTAACAATGTAATATCACCAAAAGAGTGCTGTGCATAAGACAACCATAAGGTCACTCGTATTTTAAAAGTTTCATAACCAATCACGATAAGAAAACAAAAGATGGGTGCGAAGCAGCTACGAAGCGTTACCGGAGTTCACGACTTCCAACAAAAAGTTGATTATTTTGCACTGCGGCTCATTGAGCAGTGTCAAGTGTTTCCCCATTGTGAATTTGACGGGTATGGATTACCAATTGAAAAACACTCAAGGCATTTCAATATTGCGACTTGTTAGGGGGCGCATTAAGCCAAATCGATCGGCCGACCCAGCTTGGATGGTAGGGTGGTGGTGGTGGTATGGCTCCACCCAGCCAATCAGACTGCAGCTGTACGGTCGAACGCTTGTGCGCTCTCTGAACTACGTTGTTTTCTGACGCTCTTTGTAACTTGATTTGTTCTGATGCCCTGACTGCCATATATGACCGTTTCATTTGATACGCTGTTTTTGACTGTAATGTATCGCATTCGCTTCGTCCTATAAATTTAAAGCCTCTGTGGCCTAATTTTGACTCGCTCTCCTAATAAGCAATGTTGTCGCGTTCCTTGCTTTTCAGGGTTTCGGATGAACGATTGGGTGCCTGACAAAAGGGACGATCCAGAAAACGGGCCAAACCGTTGATATGCAAACATGCATGGACAAACGGCCATGGGCCCGATTAGAAAGCACAGCAGTTCAGGCCACCACCGATGATAAATCTTCTAGAAGATAAACTACACACAAAGAAAAAGAAGCAAGAATGAGTAAAATAAGATTGATCGGAAGGAGCGGCAATGGTGTTGATGAAGACATGTCACTAGCTGCGACAATGCTATCCCGTGTAGAATTCCTAATCAGTGATTTCAGTGATCACGAAGTTACCGACCTAGAGATTCTACTGAACGGAATAGTCAACCGTTACAGTTTATGGAAACAAAGTCCATCAGCAACTGAGGTTTTCACTGCTGGTGGCCTCAGTAAATAATGCCCGGTGCGATAAACGCTCAGCTGACACGCACAACACTCCATCCAAGCATCGCAGACAGTATAATTGTATTGTCTGACGAATTGACTGCTCATCCGGAATAATCCGTATGACAAGCCGGCAAAATATTGCGTTTCCTCCGAGATCAGCCCACTTTATGTGGACTAACTTAAGAAACAGCGATGGTCAAACGCAGTAAGTCTACCGGCATTTTCGTCACGAACTGGTGGTCATGTTACAGCAAAAATTGTAGGCTTTACGCAATCATCCTTTCACCGACAAACAGATGTCCCTTTGACGCCAGGGATAACGTAGGTTTACAAAGGCAACACGCCCCCTTGCTAAACTTGATGACATTTCACCAGCGACACTACGAACTGAAGAGGTGTGCTACTTATGGAACGATCCATAGTCAGCAAACGACTGAATACATCAACAAATTATTAAAAAATTATACGTTATGGTAGGCGGAAAAACCACCAGGACAACTTTATCGATGCGAAACGAAACAAGGCTTGTCCGATCTGCTTAGAACACTGCATGGGAGTTCCCTGATTTAAGCAGCACTGGAAGGAATCTGTGACAAGCGCACAGTCCAACACCTCAAACGAATTAACAGAGGCTGGTGCAAATACTCTCGAAAACAGAACCGCATATGCAAGACTGATTGAAACAAGAACATCATATAAAGTGACCGCTGGAGCAATGTTATCCGCAGCGGTGAAAAATGGTTTGGTAGACCATCACGAACAGTCATTTTATTAGCACAACCCAAGAAAACAACAGGGACACTTCTTTATAGGAAGAACAATCAACGGTGGCGTCTTGATCTCAGGAATTGGTTTCCCTAAACGAAAGAAATTACCTGGGAACGTTGGATCGAAATTAGACGACAGCGTATTGCAGCGGTGAACCTTTCGTTTTGCGCAGACCGGATGCATCGTGGAAGCAACGCCTCCAAATATCGAAATGCCCCCATCTCTCCAAACCTGCGCTAGTTAGCACGTAATCTCGACCTGGAGTCCAGACAGACAGACTCGACATCTCCTTGGGAAACGTCTTGCCTAGAGAATACCTTAGTCAGATAGGCGGAAATCCCTCGGACATTCCTGAAGCAACGTTCACAATTTAACTAATTACTTGGTCACAGTTGTCGGTCGCTTAGTAACCTTGTCTATCATTTTTCATTCCTATCTTTCAACCTTCAGATTCTAGAATAAGCGCAGGTCCCCACACACTCTCGCGTATTCTTTATGTTAAGTTTTCGGTTGGAAGTCACCTTCCGTGCGCCTACTAGATCAACTGGCTAGCAGTTTACAAGATCGGTCAAACATGGTCCGCTTGTATGCCTGAAGGCGTCAGTCGAAGTTGTACCAGTATGCTAGTTCTGATGACTGCTACAGCGTAACGTTTTGGCGTTTGTATCACCTACGGAGACCAATCAGGAGAAAATAACGCGAACGGGTGAAATTTTCACAATAAAATTAGAAGTGTTTTCTTAAAAGGATCGTAAAAGGTAAACAGCACACAATAGTTGTAGCTTACTCTTCAGAGAGAACGAAAAGCACGCAGTTCACTAGGCATACTTGCTGTCAAAAGTGGTTAGGTGTTTAGCTCGTATTTATTTGTCAACTTTCTCATTGCTGATGTCATTATAACATTTAGACTCTACAAGTTTTTATGCTTTTTGTATTTATATGTATTTCCACGAAATTGGAAAACTGCCAGTAAAAAGCTAACTAGCATAGCAATAAAATGCAAGTGACTGTCATTAGTAACAGTAATACTGCCGTTATTATTCTTGCGATTATCGCCGTTACTAATAGTACCATTTTTATTACTGTTGTAATTACCGTCGTTGCAATTCTTATTGCACATACTGTCTGAGCATAGGTAGAAATAGAATGAACGAAAAGTGGAAGACAAGCTACTGGGGGAAAGGGCTGTAATATGAAACGCAGAAAGGTACGACCAACATTACCTATCTTCCAAACCTTCACACTTCTCAATCCGAAACTCCGAGTCCACTGTGATCTCATGAGCAAGTGACATGTTGTAGAACGCGTTTGCAGCTTCTGTCAAATGGCGCATGGTGACAAAAGTTGGCGGAGAAGCTGAAAAACATAGAAGGGAGAGGGAAATCAATGGCACATCCACATAAGCAGTTTGGTTACGAGGTCGGTGGTTTTCCGAACATAGGTGTGATGGATGATAGTGACAATGAATTCGAACTTCATTTATGTCATAAGCTTATGAGAAACACTGGATTTTTCCAAGACAAATGAAGTAACATGTCTGCCATAAGTTGTCTTTGTGACGCAGTGGTAAAAGTATTCATTACCATCATCAACATGTACCTGAGCCAAATAACCGAAGGCAAAGAGTCAAACAGCCGTTTCCACCTAGATGGGTCTTACCAGAAGCAGACATACCACGCATCGAGTCCATGACCTATAAATGAGCGTTAAATGACAATCCAGTTTAACAAACAATTCAGTCGCGATCACTTTGAGTTGAGAAACGTGGGAGTTGTTTTCCTTAGGTGTTACAATTTTTTTCTCCCGTTGATTGAAATTAACAGTTGTTGTGTTGTAGGCCAACCATCGACTTCCGCCCATGAGAAAAATAGATGCAAGAGCCAAAGAAAGAAGTGGTAACACGCAAGACAAAAGGTAGGTTTCCAGTTTTCCTCCAGAATGATCTTTTTGCCATGAGGATAGTGCAGAAACCTCGCTATCATAACAGCTACGAGCGTGACCAGAAGGTAATGTAGCTCGGGCCGCTACTCGCCTTAGCAGTGACGTGGAACACCGAGAAGAAACCTTACTGGAACCCAGACAAAACCGGTAATCGTAAACGTTGCCCACTGTGGTAGCCGTGTGATTGTCAGTGTACGTGGACATATACGTGTAGAAGCCTTGTCAAACACAAACACGCTGTTTGGGTGGGCACCAATCAGCCGCCGTTCTTGCGCTGAGATTAGAAAATAGAGCTAGACCATCGAGAAGGGCCCATCAAAAAAACTCTTCTTGCTGCTGTGGCCAGATGCAGCCGAAAATAATTTTTATCAACAACCCACTAACTCTTGTTAATTTCACGCTAAATCAATACCGAAACGACCACAAGAATAAGTTCCATTCAAAATTCATACATTCACCGGATGTTTTGTAAGCTGTAAATACATAGATACATGGTTGGCGGCATCCGATTCGGATTAGCCTGTCACAGTGACCTAAGCCAATGGACGCCTGCGCTTATCCATCACTGCAACTGGCTTGCGCTGCACCAATTGCAGTTCCACCAACACACCACATATCCAGTGTAAACCCGAAGGAATAAGACCGGGAGGTGTGCCAGTGGGGCCTTTGTGTCCAGCCGGCCAATGCTGGTTAGCCACTTGATTGGCTAATAAGGAAAGGAAACTCTTATCTCTCGGAAACTAAACAGAGAGGCTGCAATGACGAGATCTACACTGAGAAGAAAGATTTTTGAAGTGTAATACAAGAAGCGTTGCAGTATAGGAGTGCAGGTTAGTGCATCCCAGAGAAAAAAAAAGGATGAAAAGCAAAGTTCTCATTGGACTATGAAAAGCCAGGCAGACAATCCATCATACAATGCACCAGCAAAGCCGGAGAAGAGAATGGGTAGAAGACCACAGACACTCAGGTTTCTGAAAAGAAGAGCGGATTAATTGTCAATGACCACGATGTTGGCCGATGCAGTCATTAACAGAAGTAGAATAGGTATACCGATATGACCTACCTGAGCCTAGCGTACTCGCCGCCTCTTCGCCGACGGCGTACTATGAGTAAGTTGGTGACCTACCAGCCCCAAACGGCCAGCGCATTCGCGGCCGCACACATCACAACGCCATATAGTCACGTCACCGCGACCTATGGCACCGATGGTTCCTTTGCGTACCGCACGCTTCCGCTCGCGACCACGCAATCGTTGCTCGTTGAACGCTCGGACGCCCGCCCGAACCGTATTCCTCCAGGCCGTCCGGTTCAACGCCAACGTTGAAACTTTGTTGCATAGATACATACACACATATACACATACAGAGTTCATTGTTAACCAAAAGTGGGAATGAAAATTTCTATTCGGAAGGTCACGCACTCAATGCACGTTCACTATCCATTACCCGTTATCAATCGGAAGTCTGATTAATGTTAAAGGCCCCCTAAACAAACGATGTCGTAGCATCGTACAAAACACGATGAAATGAAAATAAAAATGTTTCATGTTGGACGACTGCAATGTGCGTCGCGTCCGAAGAAGGGACATTACGGCTCAGCAGAGTTGGAAACTATGGGTGATACATATTATACACACCGCGAACCCATGCATAATCATTGGAGAAATTAATGTCATTTGGGGGCAGTCATATACGTTTGTCCATCGTAAGGAAGACGACCTCGTGTGGGTTCTTAACCGGAAACGGATTATCGTCCGGGTATGTAGCAAGCATTCTCAAAACCCTTGTTCGTTATTTGCCCATATATATATATATATATATATATATATATATAGGTTAGGAAAGCCTGTTCGTTTCGTTAGAGTCGGCCAACAGATTCCATGTCGAAAGACGTTTGTTGTTATTTGACAGACAAGGTCACATGTAGACTGGATACTGTAATAATGCTCAACCCTGAGCAGAAATAGCTAGAGTTAACGAGCATGAGCCTGCAAATGTGTGATTGGTGATCACTCCCGTTCTCATTGAGGAATCGCAAGCAAGTTGAATTCATCATTCAAATAAAAATAGTGAGCGATAAAGAAAACTTTCGACATGAACGATACAGAAAAGCAAACTCAAATATGCTTGGCTTGATTTGCACCAAACCTAACTAATAATAAGGCACCTCAAGCTGAACATCACTCAAAGCCAAACGCAACTCTCGGATTCCCATAGATTTTCCAGTCAGCATCTCCTGTAAAGAAGCTCTAGACCCGAGTTTAGCTTTTTTAACAGTTGCTCGGTGGTGCATATCCTTGCAATGATCGGGATCTGAACCCCGGTCACATTTTCATGAGATAACCGCATCGATCACCTTGTCACCGACGCTACGCTAGGCAAGACTGAAATATCCGACCTAAAGGGATAGCCACTTCCGCTCGTGAGTAATGATCACTTTGCCAGGTCGCCTCAGTAGGACACACAGTTGCTGCC